>CM055065.1:47969047-48006208 GCA_029204045.2 Tillandsia leiboldiana
ATAGATATCTCGATGTAGGCTCCTCTCAAACATAAAAACTTCCTGGGCCTCATCCTAGGAGAGTAGGATCATGCCCATAAAAAACACAAAAAAACAATCGTAGAAACTCGCTCTATGACATCAACTAGCCCCCGGCGGTCCAAAATGTACGAACCGACGCCACCAACTCTCGGCGCGTCCTTACCCAAAATGCATGACCAAGCGCCCTGATGGGCCTCTCTTGGATGAACAAATCTTCACAGCTCTTCCATAGCAGCGATCCAGTTCGGGGCCTTCCAAGGCTCCAACTCTATCCCGAAATCCACAGGGGATGGTACTGGATGAGGTACAAACAACTAATCAGAAGCTCTCGCTACTCCTGCACTAACCACAGTGCAATCTGGGTCCAAGTCGACGATTTCGCGTCCGGAGGTACTAAGGACGGTACCACGGGGAATGTTCTCTGCTCAGAATGTGCATCACGCGCTCCATGTCTCTTCCTGACGCCGCATCGCCTCAAATATCTGGGCTACTTGGGCCGTAACTCACAGACCTTACCCTGCTTTGTCCACTCAGTCTCTGCTGTCCGTGCTGTAATATCATAGATTTTGTAACACTTTATACCTGCGCTAATAAAGTTTCGTTTAAAGTAAAGAATGTAACGGGTTTTAATGTAAGTCGATAATTTGGAGGTAAGGGTATTTTTTTTGCGATAGAGCTCGAAAACGGAGAATGGCGGTGCGATCAGATCCGGATTCCGACTTACGGAACTCCCAGAAAGGGGTAGAAAGTGATCGCAATGGCTAGGGGGTACATCAAAATCAGCGTAAGTGATTGTTGGGTTATATGTAATAATGGATCTAAATAGGGGAAAAAAACACCTAGAGGGGGGTGAATAGGTGTAAACAATAAACACTCAAAATCATTGCGCAATAAAAACCCAATGCGGAAATATAAATGAACACGCAAGATTTTTACGTGGAAAACTCCAAACCGGAGTAAAAAACCACGGGACCGATAACACGGTGAAATCCACTAGAATTAAACACGTACAAGGTGATATACCGTACTCACAGACGACTCAACCTTTTCCATACGCTCCTAGTTGATCTTCTCCGCTCGCTCCGCAACGCGTCTCGAATCCACGATCTGCTTCCAACGCCGAATCCACGGCGTCCAACGTCGAGTCCACGACGTCTGACCGAATCCACGGTCTTCACCCAGTAGCACGCTTCGAATCCACGAACGTACCTCGCTCCGAATCCACGAGAGCGGTTGCACCTTGAATCCACAAGGCCACGCGAGTCCACGCGCCGATTTTGGGGAAATCGTTGTTTTTGGGTGGTGATGATCCGCCGAATACTTAGATCAAAGATAGATAGGAAATACCATCTAAGTATTCATTAGTTTGATTCAACTCAAGATGTGAGTATGAAAACCTAGAATCAAACTAATCAATATAGATGAAGAAACATAGGTAATATCTAATGATTTCCTTTCTTCTCTATATGTGGATCTTAGGCCGTATAAAAGATGACGGCTTTTTGGAATAACGGCTTGTATGTGGATTAACCCTAGAAAAAGAATCATAGGGTCTATTTATAGGTTAGAAACATTGGAAGAGATAAGGATCAAAAACTGTCCGTTTCTGGAAATTTTCACGACGGCGATCCGGATCGGATTAACTGTGATCCGGATCGTCGTAACGAGTCAGGCAATTCCAGAAAAACAGGGTTCGGGATCCGGATTGTAATGCTCGATCCGGATCGTTCATGTATTCAGCAAATTCCCATGTTCGGGATCCGGATCGAAATGGACTTTGATCCGGATCGGATTTGCCAATGAACAAGCACCCTTCGGGATCCGGATTGGACTGTCTGATCCGGATCCTGAACATGTCCCATGTTCAGTTCTTGATTTTTATGCAGTAAAAAATTCTTCCAAGTGTTTCTACACTACAAGAAGTATTCGGATCACCAAAAATATTTAGTTAAACTTACCTGATCCTTTTGAATTCTTCTTTCTTGAGATTGAGGTATATGATCCAAACTTCATTCATCTTCAATCTTCAAGACTTAACACTTTCACGAAATGCGCCAAAACAAAATCCGTAACAATCTCCCCCTTTGGCGGTTTCGTGACAAAACACAGATCCACTAAAGAAAATTCCAAAAGATATTTTTGTTGCTATCACCATACAACAAAAATTTACAATGGAGATCCAATACATGAGATAAACTCCTAAAACAGACTCTAGACTTAGACATCTGTACTCTCTGCAAAAAGAATCATTCTTGACAAAACGAGATCGTTAGATACCTCAAGAATATTTAGCATTCAAACCTAACAGAGATAGAGTTTATGCTCACCATGACATTGAGTAATTCAGATATGTAATAAGATCACAATCAAACATTGACATATCTTCTAAGCAATAAGATTCCAAATGTCATAACTTTGCTTTGTTAGTAATCAAACAACTTGTTAGTAATAATACATGTCCAAATAGTTAGTCGAATAGTTAGTAGGGACATGCAACAAATCACAAGATAAAACCAGAAGTTGTGATACTTACCTTTCACCATAGTCAAAGTTCAAGGTTTGTTCAAAGTTCTCACAAAGTTCACTCTAAACTCTCTCCCCTTTTTGTCACAAACTAAGCCAAAAATACAAAATTCTAGGAGAGTTAAGAAGTTCAAAATCAAGAAAAACCTGAGAACTAAAACTAAAGCAAAGTAAAAACAGAGCATTAAAATCTAAAAACTGAAATCCTGCACAAAAGATAAAAGAAAAACGTGAGGTCAGTCTGAATCAGAACTAGTGGGATTGGTACAATCCAACTTCTTCAAAATTGCTTGAAGCATTTTTGACATTGTGGAGCACTTTCTTTTCATCTTATGTTGCTCGGAGATAATCTGTTGGAGATTTGTAGACACACTGTCTTGTTCAGAAGACAATCTCCGTTGTTCTTGTCGAATTGAGGACCATACATTCGCTTTTGTCGTGTGTCTCCAGGACGTTGAAGGATGTAGTATAGATCCAGACGGTGCATCTTGACCTTCAGTCCATGGAGATTCTCTAGGAAGAGAGCGAGCTCTGGCGAGGGGTTTATCAATCTGAATTCCAGTTCCCCTCGAATTCTTTCGCCTAGTGTACTGCTTGGTTGTTGAGGAAGATTTCATCAGCTTCTTGTTCTTCAAATACAACCTATCTTCTTTGTCAACAGCTTGTTGTGCTTGTTTACAAATCTTTTCCCAGTCTTCTTCATCTGATTCTGAATCATTTTGACAAACTTTCCTTGTCTCTTCTTGATTTGAGTCATCTTGTTCTCTTTTTATAGAAGACGCACTAGGTCCTACCATTGCTACCAAAAGGAAGATTATCCAGGCGAACGCCATTGGTGCAAGTGCGTATAGATTTAAAGTCCTGTGAACAACCACTCAAGAACACGAAAAAGTTGTTAATTTTCAAAAATTTGAAACATTGTACCCAAACAATCATTATCGTGTAGAGAGACTAAGAATCAAATTAGTTTTGCAAAAAGAATTTTAAAAATAGATCAATTGCATGATTTTTAAAAATTCCTATTATATGCCCTAAAACCGATTTTCAGAAATCGAAGCCCAAAAATTCGTTAATCAAGAGAATACCTAGCATATAATCAAAACTAATCTACCCAGAGTTCTATTTCAAAAGAGATTTGACCAAAAACCATTCACAAATGAAAAAGTTTCATGATTTCTACTCATGTTTTGAGCAAACAAGGAAAACAGTGAAAAACCGAGATTTTGATCAATAAAACTTACTTGGAATCGAAGAACTCGAGTTTGAAAGGCTCCAAGAAGGATGAATTCTAGAGAGAGAAACTCTAGAGTCTTAAGAACAAAAGATTGGAATAAAAGAAATCAAAATCCCTCTGTTCTAATAAAACCCTAGCCGTGATCCGGATCGGATCGAGATTTCGATCCGGATCGGCTACCCGCAGGAAACACCTGCGTTCGGGATCCGGATCATTCATGTCCGATCCGGATCGGCTCCAACTTTTCTTCAGAATAATTTAGAAAAATTCAATAAAATCCAGAAAAAGTATGTAAGCATTTTAGCACATCAACTTTAAACAAAATCATCGTTTCATGTCAAGAGAAATAAATTATGTTAAATCTATCAATAACATTCAAATAATGACATGAAAATTTACAGAAATTAAAACCTTTAAAGTTGATCAAGTTCAAACACATCCATCATGATCTTATGAGTACGGCGTTTATCAAATCATTAAAATGGTAAAGAAAATGAATTACCAAGATCAATAGATGTTTGAAATCCAAATAAATTATATAATGTATCTAGTCAATCTGTTGAAGAGAGTGGCGCTTTGAGCATCTTTCATTAAAAATCCCACCTTATACCAACCTTGAAATTTGACGGAGTCAAGTATTTCAATCATGCATTTTATTTAATCAAAAATTACAAACCCATGCTTGGTATACATATGGTAGCTGCACATAGTACTCGGACGACCGAGGTGGTAGCTCTTTCCTCCATGTGGTGGTAGTTTTCACACTCCTCATTGGGATGTAACTCTTTCCACATCTTTTGAGCATTTTACTTTTCTTTGACTCCCCCTCAATTGGCTATCAATTATTTAAGATATAAAGTATTCAACCAAGGATTGATCTCGAATTCATACTCAACCAAATAGTCAAATAAGATAAAAACAATACCAAGAGATCATTGAGAGAGAAATTGACTTTGATCAATTAAAAATGATTTAATTTAAATAAATGATCAATGCATCAACTGAATTATTATGATATCCAAAGCATAATAAATTTCCAATTATATGAAAGGATGCAGTAAAGTCAATAATACACATGCTCAATTAATGTACTATGTATAAACATAGATAAAGAACAAAAATACAAAAACAATACCTGACCTAAGCAAAAGTTTCAAAAAGAAGTTTATTTCAAGGAAAGCATCCCAATTGCTTTACGCAAATGAATAAAACGTTTTTGATCCAGAGGTTTTGTTAAAATGTCAGCTAATTGATCTTCTGTTGAAATATATGAAAGTTGAAGAGTATTTGATTCAACTAGCTCTCTAAGAAAATGATATCTAAGTTCAATGTATTTTGTTCTAGAGTGCAACACAGGGTTTTTGGAAATGTTTATAGCACTAGTGTTGTCACAAAGAATTGTTACCGAAGTTGCTGAAATCCGGAAGTCGCTCAACGCACTTTTCATCCAAATGAGTTGGGTTGAACAACTACCCGCTGAAATATATTCCGCTTCGGCAGTCGAGAGTGCAATGCAGTTTTGCTTTTTACTATGCCATGCAACAAGGCAATGACCAAGATAAAAACATGCACCACTCGTACTTTTCCGATCATCCACAGATCCTGCCCAATCGGCATCTGAGTATCCAATAATATCTAAACTTGTTCCCATAGGATACCAAATTCCGAAATTTATGGTTCCTTTAATGTATCGGATGATCCGTTTCACCGCTTTCAGGTGAACCTCCTTTGGTGCAGATTGATATCTCGCGCAGATCCCAACACCAAAAGATATATCCGGGCGACTAGCCGTGAGGTAAAGTAGACTCCCAATCATACTTCGATAAAGTTTCTCGTCTACATTCTCACTAAAAGATTCACTTTCTAATCCTTTATTGCTAGTTCCCATTGGAGTCGGAAAATCTTTATAATTTTCTAGATCAAACTTTTGACCAACTCCATAGCATACTTGGATTGACACAAATGGATGCCTTCGTCACTCTGTTTCACTTGCAATCCAAGGAAATAAGTCAATTCGCCCATCATTGACATCTCGAATTCGCTTTCCATGGTTACAGTGAATTTAGAAGCATCATTATCTCTTGTCGCACCAAAAAACGATGTCATCGACATAGATTTGTGCTACAATGAAGTTATTTTGATAATGCTTCACAAAGAGAGTCCTGTCAGCTCCCCCTCGAGTATAGCCCTTATCCAATAGGTGCTTTGTTAGCCTTTCGTACCATGCTCGCGGTGCTTGTTTTAAACCGTAAAGAGCCTTTTTCAAACAAAAACATGGTTAGGTTGTTTACAGTCTACAAAACCTTTCGGTTGAGCTACATAAACTTTCTCGTTTAAAAACCCATTTAAAAACGCGCTCTTAACGTCCATTTGAAATAATTTTATTTTAAAATGACAAGCTATCGCGAATAAGATACGAATGGACTCGAGTCTAGCTACAGGGGCGAAAGTTTCATCAAAGTCTATACCTTCTATTTGAGAGTAGCCTTGAGCAACTAAACGTGCTTGGTTCCTGATGATGGTACCATCTTCATTTTTCTTATTCTTGAAAATCCATTTGGTACCTAACACATTGTGTTGCTTTGGAGGCTTTGTTAATTCCCAGACTTTGTTTCGCTCAAACTGATGGAGCTCTTCCTGCATTGCTTCAATCCAGTAGTCATCCTGAAGAGCTTCATCGATGTTCTTTGGTTCGATCAAGGAAACGTAGCAAGCGAATCCACAAACCAACTGTCTCCGAGTTTTGACTCCTTCTTGTGGGTCTCCAATGATGTTTGATTCAGGATGATCCTTGGAGATGCGTAACGTTTGAGGTAATGGAGTACTTGGAGGTACATGAGATGATTCCTACATATCAGATAAACTTGAAGAGCCATTAGATGCATCATTATTATTGGAAGAATAGTTATGAGAAGATGCATTGGCAGGTGTATCATCATCAAGAGAGATATCGAGGGTAGATTTTTCAGATGCAAAGTGAAAAGCTTCATCTACTTTAACATTTATAGATTCTACAATCGTTTTAGATTCCATGTTAAATACCCGATATGCTCTGCTATTTGTAGAATAACCCAAAAAGATCCCTTCGTCACTTCGAGAATCGAACTTACCATGATTTTTGCGATCACGCAAAATAAAACATCGACTCCCAAAGATACGAAAATATTTGATATTCGGTTTTCTACTAAACCACAGCTCATATGGTGTATTTAAAGTTCCTGGGCGCAAATACACTCGATTAATGACATAGACAGCGGTGTTCACAGCCTCAGCCCAAAAATATAGCGGTAAATTCCGGCTATGAAGCATCACATGCGCCATCTCTTGAACAACCCTGTTTTTGCGCTGAACAACACCATTCTGCTGAGGTGTATAGGGTGCCGAGAATTCATGTTTTATGCCATTGAAAGTGCAAAAATCAATGAATTTGGAATTAATGAATTCTCCACCTCTATCACTTCTAACACGAATGATCTTTTCATTCTTTTCAATCATAATACGATGGCAAATCTCATGAAAGGAATCAAACGTATCAGCTTTCTCTTTTAAAAATGCTACCCATGAAAACCTAGAGAAATCATCAACCAATAAGAAAATATACCATTTACCTCCCAAAGATGGTTGACGTGTTGTCACACCCCGGAACCCGGGCTCGCCAACAGATCCGCCGTGCACACGGGATTTCCCGAGTACACGAAGCGCTGGTAACCTGCTCCGATATAATATGAACAATAAAAGAGCATAATACAGAGCTGAAGTAGAATAACCACATAGTATCTCATACTGGAACTACAAATAAAGCAGTAATAAGTACAATAATCTCTCAGCTCACCAAATAGTACAACCTGCTGGCATAAGCCAGACCCAAATAAAAGGAGAATACCACAGTCTGAGTGAAGGGTATAACGTCTATTTACAGCTCTCAATCTCACAGGAGATCTATCTATTCGGCGATCCCCTTACCTCGATCCGCTGCCGAAGGCCTAGCAGCTCCTGCAGATGACTCTGCAAAATAAAGGAGAAGAAAGAAACAGAAAAAAACAATGGGGGGTGAGAACTACCAGATAAACCAGCAGCCTCCCCTAGTGGGTAAAACCTCAACTCTGACGCACCCACTAGGACTACTAGAGGCAAAAGGGAGAAGTGGTAAAATACATAAGATGCCGAAACAGGAAAACTACCACTACTATGCTGTCAAAACTGTATGCATGCATCAGAAATGGTATCTGTCCAAATAAATCCAATCTAGTCACCAGTAACAACTGGTACTGCCTGCTCAGCGGAATCTGCACACACGGCTCGAAACCGCGGGATCGGCTCGCACGGCTCGCATCCCAACATAAGTATCAGACCGGCACACACGGCTGGGTCTGAAAAAGCCCACCTCCGGAGTGGCACCCGAGGGGAGCGACCCACACGAGTAAAGCATCTCTGTCATCAGTATCTCAAGTATCTCTGTAGCACATATCTCAATATAGCAGGACTGGATCATAACTATGATCAAAGTGGGAAACTCCATCCACTACAGAAACCCAATCCCCAGCTGATGCAATAAACCAGACTCAACCCCAATCTGATGCAAGGGTAAACATCTGGTCGACCGCCTACTGTCCGCGGTTACCGCAATACCCCACAAATCCACAATCTAATGCAATCTCGACTACACTATCCCAAACCCCTGCTCACACTTGAGCAACAAACCTCTGGATGCGCAGGACAACAATGAAACATGTACAAATCCCAAGATGATAGTGTAGCAATAAATAGTGGCTAACTAGATGAGCAAGAAAGCATGCCATTATTTAAAAGCTGTAGAAAAGTGTCAAATATTTATTTTAAAAAGATTGATTGTTATAAAAGTTATTGCATGCGAGATTATAGCCTTTGTCCGAATCACAGTGTCCCAATATAAGTTATCTGTGGTGTTATATTAAATTTTAGGAGAGTTCATCCCAGCGGTTCTCATCAATTGTCCTGTTAGTTGTCCTGTTAGTTTGTCCTGTTAGTTGTCCTGTCAGTTTGTCCTAATGGTTCTTATCAATTATCATATTAGTTTGTCCCAGTGGTTCTCATCAATTGTCATATTAAATTTTAGGGGAGTTCCAGTAATCCCAGTGAGCTTGTCAAAAATGAGGTAAGCAACAACCGCCCACCTCGAACAGCTCAAATCACACCCAGATAGTCTCCTGGCTGTCCACAGTCCCCTAGAACTGCTGTCTGCCGAAAACGGTGCCCTACAGCAACACACATTGCACAGGGTGTAACTATATTATTCATAAAAATACAACTTTTGCTGTTTTTCAAATAGCACGAAAAGAGAGGAGTTTTTCACCTCTGCATAGTGCTCATAAAAATCCAGAAAAATTACGGTTGCGTTCCTCGCGAAGAGTAGATCAAAATCGACTCCTTAAACGTCTCGATCTGATGCATCTACGCCAAGATAAAAATCAGAGAAGTCGATGCTATCCAGAAATTTCCACAGCAAAAAGGGGGGTCAAAGAGACCTCGGGAATCGTGCCAAAAGTACGAAATGGAGCAAAGTGATCAACACGGAAATCGAAGCCTTACCTCATAGGAACGCGCTGTCACAAAAATCGTCCAGAAATTCCTCTTGGTTAGCACTCAGGGAATTTCCGACGGAACTGCGACGGGAAATAGGCCGAAAAAGAAAACCGTCGCAGTGCGCCGCGTCGCAGATAACTCACTAACTGTAACTCCAAAAATTCTAAAATCTAGAGGAGAGAGAGAGAAGAGAGAGAGGAATATTTTTCCTAAAGGGCCCAACCTCTGATTCTCTCTCTACGGCACAGAAATCGAGGTGGGAATGAGGAGGGGTGGGGGACCCTATTTATAATGGGCTGAGGCTCCACACAGGATCGGATCCGAAGAGGAAACACCGAAACGGGCCAACCAAAACGCGCCACGCGTCCACAAAATAGGAAACAGCCTGTGCAAGGGCCACTCAGAAGCCGCCACGTGTCCACGTGGTGCACAGGCCCGGTCCCCGCGCCGGGTCTTCCGGAAGATGTCGGCCAACCGGGTGCTGCCATGTGTCACCTTCCCACGTGCTTCTAGAAGCCGGCCAACCAATGGCGAAGCGCCACGTGTCAAGGGGAGACTTCGGTGCACCCGGTGCACGCCATGCCGTGGACCGCGCACCAGCGCCCCCTGCCCGCGCCTGCCCGCGCTGCCCGCGCCGCGCGCCGCCGCCCTCTGCCGCTGTGCCGCCGCTGCGCCGCTGCCCGCCGCCGCCCGCCGCCGCTCGCCGGTCGCCGGAACAGTAATTCTGGCGGCCGGAGTTACTGTTCCGGCGTGAACAGTACCGTGGTGCCGAAAAATTAAAGTAAATATACCGTTTCGATCGTTTTCGCGCGCTGAGTCCAAATACGACGTCCATTTCGCCAAATTCTCATCCGAAATTTTGCCGAAAGTCCTCGAAAAATCCCATTTGCTCCGATTTTCGTGCCGAGTCTATTTTAAATGTCCAATTTTGATTTTACAAGCTCTGTTTCACCGAATAAGCTCCCTACAGTCACTGTTTAATGTTGCACAGTTCCTGCGGGATTCAGGATCATCACATCCTCCCCCACTAAAAAGAGTTTCGTCCTCGAAACGAGACTAAACAATAATCCTCAGTCCGCTGTCTCGAATAAGTAGGGGTGAGCATCCCTCATCTCCGACTCGAGCTCCCATGTAGCCTCGCGCTCGTCATGATTGCCCCATTGGATTTTCACATAGGGAATGGCCCGATTGCGCAATTCTCTCACCTCTCGGTTCAGAATTCGCAGTGGGCGCTCCTCATACCTCAAATCTTCGGTAATCTCAAGCGGTGTGAAGTCGATGACGTGCGATGGGTCGAAGACATACTTCCTCAAGGTAGAGACATGAAATACATCATGGACAGCAGCAAGCCTCGGAGGAAGTGCTAGTCGGTAGGCAACTGGCCCGATACGCTCCAATATCTCAAAGGGTCCAATGTATCGGGGGCTAAGCTTTCCACGAATGCCGAATCTCCTGATTCCTTTGGACGGCGAGACTTTCAGGAATACATGATCTCCAACTTGAAATTCTAGGTCTCGTCGCCGAACATCGGCAAAACTCCTCTGTTGGCTTTGGGCGGTTTGAAGATGCTTTCGAATCACTCGGACCTTCTCCTCTGCCTCTAACAATATATCTGGTCCCAAGGTCCGCCTTTCGCCCACGTCACTCCAATAAAGCGGTGATCGACACTTGCGTCCATACAACGCTTCAAACGGAGCCATCTGAATGCTTGCTTGAAAGCTATTGTTGTACGCGAACTCAGCCAAGGATAAGTGTCGAATCCACCCTCCGCCGAAATCCAAGACACAAGCCCTCAGCATGTCCTCCAGGATTTGTATCGTCTGTTCTGACTGTCCATCCGTCTGCGGATGAAAAGCAGTACTGAACCTAAGCTGAGTTCCCAAGGTTGTCTTCAAACTCATCCAGAAACGCGAAACAAACCTCGGGTCTCTATCTGATACAATGGAGGCTGGTAATCCATGTAATCTAACTATCTTGTCTAGATAAAGCTGGGCTAGTCGCTCAAGTGGCCACGTAGTCTGCATGGGCAGAAAGTGCGCCGACTTGGTAAGTCGATCTACAACTACCCAGATCGCATCGGCTCCTCCTTGTGCCTTCGGTAGTCCGACCACAAAGTCCATCGTAATGTGGTCCCATTTCCACTCGGGAATTGGGAGACTCTGTAACTTGCCAGCTGGCACTCGATGCTCAGCTTTCACCTGCTGACAAGTTAAACACTGGGCCACAAATCTCCCAATAACCCTTTTCATGCCTTTCCACCAGAAGAGTGCCTTGAGGTCCTTATACAGCTTAGTCCCACCAGGATGTAGGGTATAAGGTGTATAATGGGCCTCTCGCAATATCTGTTCTCTAATCTCCACATCTATTGGCACACATGCTCGGTTCCTGTACCTCAGTACTCCCGAAGCATCTACCGTAAAGTCCCCAGACTGATTACTCGGAATCTGATCTCTAATCCTGGTCAAGTAGGGGGTCCTCACTCTGTTTCTCCCTGATCCTGTCCAGCAGAGTGGGCTGCAAGACTAAAGATGTCAGTCTAGCAGTGACCCCAGGGGACACAACCTCTATCTCGAGTCGTCTCATCTCCTCTAATAGCGGCGCTTGGTCTGTGATCAACATAGACAAACTTTGCACCGCTCTTCTACTCAAGGCGTCAGCGACCACATTAGCCTTGCCCGAGTGGTAGAGAATATCTACATCATAATCCTTTAATAGCTCTAACCACCTACGTTGCCTCAAATTCAGCTCCTTTTGCGTGAACAGGTATTTTAGGCTCTTGTGGTCAGTGTAGATTTCACAATGCTCCCCATATAGATAATGACGCCAAAGTTTCAGTGCAAACACTACAGCAGCAAGCTCCAAGTCATGGGTAGGGTAATTTTTCTCATATTCTTTGAGTTGTCTTGATGCATATGCAATTACCCTCCCTTCCTGCATCAACACACATCCGAGTCCACTGTGTGATGCATCGCTGTAGATCACATATCCTTTTCCCATAACAGGAAGGGAAAGGATAGGAGCGGTCATCAGTCTATTCTTCAGCTCCTCAAAGCTCTTTTGACAGTCCTCACTCCAGATAAACTTCACTCCCTTACGCGTCAAGCGAGTGAGGGGTGTGGAGAGCTTCGCAAAGCCTTCCACAAACCGACGGTAATACCCAGCTAAACCCATAAAGCTACGTACCTCAGAAACCGTCGTCGGTCGGGGCCAATCACGGACAGCCTCAATCTTTGCTGGGTCCACTGCCACACCCGCGGCAGAAATCACATGGCCCAAGAAGACTACCTTCCGAAGCCAAAACTCGCACTTTGCCAGTTTGGCATACAACTTCTTCTCTCGCAGAAGTTGCAGCACAATCCTTAAGTCCACCTCATGCTCGGCATCACTTCGGGAGTAGACCAAGATATCATCAATGAACACTACCACGAATCGATCTAAGTACGGTCGGAAGATCCGGTTCATTAAATCCATGAATGCGGCAGGGGCATTAGTTAGCCCAAAAGGCATAACTGTGAATTCATAATGCCCGTACCATGATCTGAATGCCGTTTTCGGAATATCCTCGGCCTTCACCTTCAACTGGTGGTAACCGGACTGCAAATCTATCTTAGAGAAGACACAAGACCCTTGCAGCTGATCAAAAAGATCATCGATGCGCGGCAAAGGGTACTTGTTCTTGATGGTCACTTTATTTAATTCCCTATAGTCCACACACAATCGAAGTGACCCATCCTTCTTTTTCACGAATAGCACCGGCGCTCCCCAAGGCGATACACTCGGCCTAATAAAACCCTTATCCATTAAATCCTAAAGTTGCGCCTTAAGCTCTCGCAACTCAGCCGGTGCCATCCGGTAAGGAGCCTTAGAGATTGGCGCAGTTCCTGGGACTACGTCAATCACAAACTCAATTTCCCTATCTGGCGGCATGCTAGTAAGCTCAGGGGGAAAAACATCCGGGAACTCGCGGGCAATAGGGATATCCCCGAGTCCCGGCGCCGCCGTAGGCCCCTCAACAACACTAGCCAAAAAGGCTACACATCCTCGACGGATCATCTGCTTTGCTCGGGAAGTCGAAACCATAGAGGCAAAGAAAGCACTCTGACATCCCCGATATACCAACATCTCCTGGCCTGGCTCTCTAAAAGTGACGATCCTTGCGGCACAATCAATAGTCGCAAAATACCGAGCCAGCCAGTCCATCCCGAGGACCACATCGAAGTCCTTCAATTGTCTCAGGACCAACAGGTCTGCTGGCATAATCCAGGACTCGATTTGCATCGGGCAGGACCAACAACACTCCTCTACGTGCAAGGTGTGATCGGGAATCTGAACCTCTCGTGCACGTGGTAAAGGTCCTACCTCTAACCCATGTAATGATGCAAATGATTTACTAATAAAAGAATGTGATGCTCTCGTATCAAATAAAGTACGAGTCCTAATGTCAGAAAGTAAGGTGATACCTGCCACCACATAATCTGCGGCTGAAGAGTCCTCTACCTGTGCCGCATACACCCGCCCACTTTGAGCTGGAGGGCGGTACTCCGTGGGATGGGAAGAAGATGGCCTGCTTGCTGGAGCATATGGCCGCTGAGCCGTCGACCGCTGTTGAGATGAAGATGGAGCAGATGCTGAAGAATGGGTGGCGGGGGCCGAAAAGGGGCACGAAGCTTGAATGTGCCCGGGCTGTCCACATCTATAGCAGCGACCCCACCGCTGGTCGCAGGTGTTGGAAAAATGCTGACCTCCACAGAAAATACAACTGTCGGGAGCCCGTGGCTGTCGTGATTGCTGTTGCTGTTGAGACTGCCGTTGTCGTTGGGACTGTCGCTGCAACCCACGCTGCGACGGCTGGGATCTCTGCTGCTGCTGCTGCCGCTGCTGGGGCCTCTGGGATCCACCAGGCCCTCGCCGCTCAGACCGTCCTTGGGCGGAAGACTGTGGCAGAGGCGGTCGTGGCGGCCTCCACGAACTAGCTTGTCCCCCAACCTCCGATGCCGGTCGCTTCACCCCCAGGATCACCACGGGAGCTTGAGCTACCTCCTCCATCACTACCTCCAAGCACTCAACGTAGAGTGCCTGCTCCATTGAGGCCTCCAAGGTCTGCAACCTTCGCGAGCGAACAAGTTGAAAAAGGTCCCGGCGCAACCCTCGCTCGAACATGTAAATCCGGTGCGCCTCATCCCTGGCCACGTTCGGTACACATGCCAACAACTGATTGAAATTGGCAATGTATTCGTGTACGGGCCGATTCCCCTGGCGAAGGTTTCTCATCTGCTCCTCCAATCTCTGTCGGACGCTTTCCGGGAAGAAAGCCCCGAGAATGAGACTGCGGAACTCCGCCCAGGTCAGCAGCTGAGCCCCAGGCGGACCAGCTGGTCGAACACGCCGCCACCAAGCCTCGGCGTTGTGCTCCAAAAAGTTCGTCGCTAATACCACCTGATATCATTCCTCGATAAACAACGTCTCAAAACGTCGCTCCATCGCCGTGATCCACGACTCTGCCTCCCACGGCTCTGCATTTCGCCCCGAAAAATGGGGTGGGTCAAACTGGCGGAACCTCATCAACAGGTCCACCACTCCCCGCTGTTCTGCCGGGGTCAGAGATCCTGTCAGCCCAGTGGGCTGTCCACCAGTACCCCGAGCAACAGGGGATGCCGGGGTCACCGGTACAGCTGGAGGATTCACAGCAGGGGAAGAAGGTACGGGAGAACTCTACGGGGGTGCTACAACAGGCTGCGCCCTCTGTTCTAACATTTGAGTCAGCCGACCCATAGCCTCCTCCTGACGCCGAACAGCCTCGGACATCTGGGCCATCTGAGCTTGTAGCTCTGGCACATCACTCTGCTGGCCCTGCCCGGACTCCTCCTGGTTGGGCTCAGGGGAATCAGGCTGAGAACGCGTCAACATCCTACGTCGCGGAGGCATCCTACCACAAGAAACCACACTCAGTATCATATCCCCACACGACCCAATCTACCGAAAGTCAAAGACATCCCCATATTTCTGTGACTTTATGTTGTCTGCAGCCAACATAACGGTTCACCAGAAATTGGGCATGTCGATCCCTCTTCCTTCACTGGAAGAGCCAAACAATAAATCAACGACTTCCGCAAATATCACGTCTCTCATGCCCTATCATCCTAGGGTCTGCCAAAAGCCTAGGGTTTTCTAAGTCCCAACTGACCTATCCCTAAGCTCTGATACCAACTTAATCTGTCACGCCCCGGAACCCGGGCTCGTCAACAGATCCGCCGTGCACACGGGATTTCCCGAGTACACGAAGCGCTGGTAACCTGCTCCGATATAATATGAACAATAAAAGAGCATAATACAGAGCTGAAGTAGAATAACCACATAGTATCTCAGACTGGAACTACAAATAAAGCAGTAATAAGTACAATAATCTCTCAGCTCACCAAATAGTACAACCTGCTGGCAGAAGCCAGACCCAAATAAAAGGAGAATACCACAGTCTGAGTGAAGGGTACAACGTCTATTTACAGCTCTCAATCTCACAGGAGATCTATCTATTCGGCGATCCCCTTACCTCGATCCGCTGCCGAAGGCCTAGCAGCTCCTGCAGATGACTCTGCAAAATAAAGGAGAAGAAAGAAACAGAAAATAACAATGGGGGGTGAGAACTACCAGATAAACCAGCAGCCTCCCCTAGTGGGTAAAACCTCAACTCTGACGCACCCACTAGGACTACTAGAGGCAAAAGGGAGAAATGGTAAAATACATAAGATGCTGAAACAGGAAAACTACCACTACTATGCTGTCAAAATTGTATGCATGCATCAGAAATGGTATCTGTCCAAATAAATCCAATCTAGTCACCAGTAACAACTGGTACTGCATGCTCAGCGGAATCTGCACACACGGCTCGAAACCGCGGGATCGGCTCGCACGGCTCGCATCCCAACATAAGTATCAGACCGGCACACACGGCTGGGTCTGAAAAAGCCCACCTCCGGAGTGGCACCCGAGGGGAGCGACCCACACGAGTAAAGCATCTCTGTCATCAGTATCTCAAGTATCTTTGTAGTACATATCTCAATATAGGAGGACTGGATCATAACTATGATCAAAGTGGGAAACTCCGTCCACTACAGAAACCCAATCCCCAGCTGATGCAATAAACTAGACTCAACCCCAATCTGATGCAAGGGTAAACATCTGGTCGACCGCCTACTGTCTGCGGTTACCGCAATACCCCACAAATCCACAATCTAATGCAATCTCGACTACACTATCCCAAACCCCTGCTCACACTTGAGCAACAAACCTCTGGATGCACAGGACAACAATGAAACATGTACAAATCCCAAGATGATAGTGTAGCAATAAATAGTGGCTAACTAGATGAGCAAGAAAGCATGCCATTATTTAAAAGCTGTAGAAAAGTGTCAAATATTTATTTTAAAAAGATTGATTGTTATAAAAGTTATTGCATGCGAGATTATAGCCTTTGTCCGAATCACAGTGTCCCAATATAAGTTATCTGTGGGGTTATATTAAATTTTAGGAGAGTTCATCCCAGCGGTTCTCATCAATTGTCCTGTTAGTTGTCCTGTTTGTTGTCCTGTTAGTTGTCCTGTCAGTTTGTCCCAATGGTTCTTATCAATTATCATATTAGTTTGTCCCAGTGGTTCTCATCAATTGTCATATTAAATTTTAGGGGAGTTCCAGTAATCCCAGTGAGCTTGTCAAAAATGAGGTAAGCAACAACCGCCCACCTCGAACAGCTCAAATCACACCCAGGTAGTCTCCTGGCTGTCCACAGTCCCCTAGAACTGCTGTCTGCCGAAAACGGTGCCCTACAGCAACACACATTGCACAGGGTGTAACTATATTATTCATAAAAATACAACTTTTGCTGTTTTTCAAATAGCTCGAAAACAGAGGAGTTTTTCACCTCTGCATATTGCTCAGAAAAATCCAGAAAAATTACGGTTGCGTTCCTCGCGAAGAGTAGATCAAAATCGATTCCTTAAACGTCTCGATCTGATGCTCCTACGCCAAGATAAAAATCGGAGAAGTCGATGCTATCCAGAAATTTCCACAGCAAAAAGGGGGGTCAAAGAGACCTCGGGAATCATGCCAAAAGTACGAAATGGAGCAAAGTGATCAACATGGAAATCGAAGCCTTACCTCATAGGAACGCGCTGTCGTAAAAATCGTCCAGAAATTCCTCTTGGTTAGCACTCAGGGAATTTCCGACGGAACTGCGACGGGAAATGGACCGAAAAGAAAACCATCGCAGTGCGCCGCGTCGCAGATAACTCACTAACTGTAACTCCAAAAATTCTAAAATCTGGAGGAGAGAGAGAGAAGAGAGAGAGGAATATTTTTCCTAAAGGGCCCAACCTCTGATTCTCTCTCTACGGCACAGAAATCGAGGTGGGAATGAGGAGGGGTGGGGGACTCTATTTATAATGGGCTGAGGCTCCACACAGGATCGGATCCGAACAGGAAACACCGAAACGGGCCAACCAAAACACGCCACGGTCCACAAACAGGAAACAGCCTGTGCAAGGGCCACTCAGAAGCCGCCACGTGTCCACGTGGTGCACAGGCCCGGTCCCCGCGCCGGGTCTTCCGGAAGATGTCGGCCAACAGGGTGCTGCACGTGTCACCTACCCACGTGCTTCTAGAAGCCGGCCGGGTCATATTGGGGGAAGCGGCCCCGTGGCACAGGGAAGACTTCGGTGCAGCACCCGTGTGCACAGCCATGTCCGTGGACCGCCGACACAGCCCCCTGCCGCGCCCTGACCCGACGGCCTGCCCCCGCGCCGCGGCGCCTCCGACACTCCGCCGCTGTTGCCGCCGCTGCGCCGCTGCCCGCCGCCGTGCGCCGCCGCCCGCCAGCCGCCGCCGCTCGCCGGAACAGTAATTCTGGCGGCCGGAGTTACTTGTTCCGCGTGAACAGTATTTTTGCGCCGAAAAAATTAAGTAAATATACCTTTCGATGTTTTTCGCGCGCTGAGTCCAAATACGACTCCATTTCGCCAAATTCTCATCCGAAATTTTGCCGAAAGCCCCGAAAAATCCATTTGCTCCGATTTTCGCGCAGAGTCTATTTTAAATGTCCAATTTCGATTCTACAAGCTCTGTTTCAACCGAATAAGCTCCTACAGTCACTGTTTATGTTGCATAGTTCCTGCGGGAGTCCGATCATCACACCTGTTCAACTTGTGATGCTAGTACAAATGGTTCATTTGTTATATTCTCATTATTATATAATAATCGATTGAAGTTAACGAGTGTAAATCCAAATTTGTCCTTCTTAATTCCTCTCCCTTCAGAACGCACATCTACCCAATCACATTTAAACAACACAACTTTTGCCTTTTCATTATAGTATAGTTCAATGATCTCTTTAAGAACTCCATAGTAAGCAACATCTCCTTTGATAGGATTTTGATCCTTTGCACTAGAAAAACTTGAGGTGCTTGCAACGACAACAACACCACTATTTTGTGTTCTTCGTCTCTCCTCAACATCTTTCGTATGAAATCTAAATCCATTAACAATATATCCTTTATATCTTCTTACTGTCATTAGAGGACCTGCTGCCAACCATCGAATTTCCTCTAGTGACTCCACATTCTCTTCTCTTGTCAAATTATGAACCTATTAAACAAAGACAAGCTAATTAATGTCTTAATTTTATCTATATACTAGTTAAGAAATTAAGTTCGAAGTGAAGTATACTTACATGTGATCTAAACCATTCATGAAAAGTATCATTATGAATACGCTCGACATCACGCCTTCGCACTCGATGATTATGTGCCTTGATTTATTGAATATGTTTTCTGTAAATAAATAAGCCTAACTAAATACACTATTAAATTTAAAAACTACAACATTTTGACAATAATTAATATTCAAGTTTAAGAACTTACTCAAGATAAGAGCTTATAGAATCGAAATTAAATAACACATATCGATGAGCTTGTACCCACGTTGTATAATCCAAAGTTATAGTTTCGCCATTATCTAGTGCACGACCAATTGATATGGGAAAATAAGGTTTTCTTAGTCAAGTCACTAGCATTAGGATCATCATTTCTCACTGGACGGTTGAACCGAGTTTCAACACCATGTAAATAGCGAGAGCAAAATGTTAAGCTCTCCTCAATTAAATAGCCTTCCGCAATCAAACCTTCTGGATGTCTTCTATTTCGTACATATGATTTCAATATCAAAAGAAACCTAAATAAATAAAAATAAGAACCAAAATAGAATAAATAACAACAAAAAATGAGTAATTTATTAAATTACAAGTCAAATCTTAATATCATAATATACCTCTCAATTGGATACATCCAACGGTATTGCACTGGACCAGCAAGTTTGGCCTCACTAGCAAGGTGAATTGGCAAATGGACCATGATGTCGAAAAAGGATGAAGGAAATATTCTCTCAAGATGGCATATTGTCAATGCTATTCGATCTTCTAATTGTTGTATATCCTTCACCTTAATAGATTTGCAGTACAATTCTCTAAAAAAGCTACTTAGCTCTATCAAGGCCAAGCTAACATTTTCTGGCAAGATCCTTCTAACAGCTAATGGGAGCAAATGTTGCATCAACACATGACTCTCATGACTCTTGAGCCCCAAAATTTTTAACTCCTTAATATGTACACGATTTGAGATATTTGATGCATAACCATCAGGAAATTTAACTCCCTTTAATAATTTACAAAAAATTTCCATTTCCTTTCTACTCATGGAGAAGCATGACGGGGGTAGATATGTTTTGGTTCCATTTGATACTGGATGAAGATCTTGTCTTATTCCCATTTCTTGAAGGTCAAGACGAGACTTGAAAGTATCTTTTGATTTTCCTTCTGAATTTAGTAATGTATAAACTACATTATCAGTACAATTCTTTTCAATATGCATAACATCAAAGTTATGACGTACTAGAAGAGTTTCCCAATACGGCAATTCAAAAAAAATGCTCCGCTTCTTCCAATTATGTGAAGGTTGAACATCTTCAGCTCGCTTACGTTTTCCACTTCTTATATTACAATTATGCTTTCGCAATATAATGTTAACATCTTTGACTTGCTCTAAAACATCACAACCAGAAAGTGGAGTTGGTGCAGCTCTATGTTCCTGCTTACCATTGAAAGATGTGACATCACGTCGAAATTTATGTTCATTATCAAGGAATCTACGATGTCCTATGTAACAGAATTTTCTTCCATGCTTTAAATATTCAGAGCAAGTTTCACTATTACAATAAGGACAAGCAAGTCGCCCTTTTGTGCTCCATCCCGAAAGACAAGCATAGCTTGGAAAATCACTAATGGTCCACAAAATTGCGGCACGCATTTGAAATGTTTGTTTACAAGATACATCGTATGTTTTGATGCCTTCATCCCATAACTCCTTTAATTCATCTATCAATGGCTGCATGTACACATCAATATCATTCCCTGGGGCAGATGGATCAGGAATAAGTAATGAGAGTATAAAGTATGGTTGCTTCGTGCACATCCAAGGGGGCAAATTATAAAGAATTAAAACAACAGGCCATGTGCTATGAGCAATACTCATTGTGCTAAATGGATTAAAGCCATCACTTGCCAGCCCTAGCCTAACATTCCGTGGGTCCGATGAAAATAATTGATGCTTGTAGTCAAAATCTTTCCATGCAGGAGAGTCAGCAGGATGTCTAAGTACTCCATCTTTTGTACGCCCGTCGTTATGCCATCTCATATCTGTTGTTGTTTTTGAAGACATAAATAACCTTTGTAGTCTTGGTTTTAGTGGAAAGTACCTCAATACTTTTGCAGAAACCTTTTGTTCATGATTCTTTCTTGATTTTTTAATTTTTACTTTACTTTCAACAGTTTTCCACCTTGAGACACCACAGACATGGCATAAAGATGCATTAGCAAATTCCTTCCGATATAGCATACAATTATTTGGGCATGCATCAATTTTCTCATAGCCTAGACCCAAATCTTTAATGATTTTGTCAGTCTCATAAAAGGTACTTGGCAAAGTTTCACCTGCTGGTAATACTTCTTTTAACAATTTTAAGAGTATTTCAAAGCTTTTACTGCTCCATCCCCCTAAGCATTTTATTTGTAATAGTCTCACAATAAATGAGAGTTTTGAGAACTTCTTACAACCTGGATATATTCCTTGATTGGCATATTTCACTAATTTATAAAAATTTTTAGTCTCTTCATCTGGCTCCGCTGTCAATTCTTCAATATCTAAATCTCCCACATTAAAATCTAACTCTGGATTAAAAAATGCATCGTGTAAAAGATCGTTCATTTCATCACTGATTTGTTCATTCTGAATGTTGACATTCTCATTAGGTTTTGTTTGGATAGTATTCTCTCTATGAAATATCTATCTTGTATAACCTTGCATAAATCCATCACATAAGAGATGTTCATAGACAACTTCATCTTCTTTCCAAAAAGTAATTAGTGCATTTTCTACATGGGCAAAGGATAATACTTTCTTTAGATGCATTGTCAAATGCAAATTTGAGGAATTGATTCAATCCTTGTTGGTAATCATCACTTGACCTAAATACATTAATTGAATGGTACAAATAAATATTACTTAATTTTATATACTAACATAACTTAATATTCATAACTTTAGAAATATTAGAACATTACCTTGGCTTAAGAATCCATGTCTTATCCATATCCTAGACAAGTAATTTAGGTATTCTTGACAATAGAATTACCTGTATATGCATAAAAGTTAGTATTTTAAGTTCAGTTACATTGACATCATTATTAAGAGCTAAAATATATAAATTTTTCATAAAATTTATGAATTCTAATAATTGACTAACTTCTTAAAAGTTTTCACACAATACATCAATACAAAAATATACTCAAACATATATATATTATGGATAAACGCCAATCTTATAAGTATCAAATCAAATTAAAGTTTGAGAATTAAAGTATGACCAATCTTATAATTTGAGAACCAAACGTGTGAATTGCCTATAAATAAATGAGCAATTAATTAAGATTAAATCTTTGGTTTCCTACCTAAGCCCCAGTAGGTTGGCATAAATTGACTTGGTTAGGTTTTGTGAATTGAGAACTGCATAAACCAGATTAACCTTATTTATGATAGTTTGGTTCATATTAACCATAAGATGATGATCAAACAGTTGCAGTTCTAAGCGCTACAACTGTTAGATCAAAGACAAGGATAAGATTGATTATTCTTATATTTGTCACCTAAAACTTTGATACTATTAACCCAAGTGGAGTTTCTCATCCAAACAGCATAAACAAACTGAACCAAACGAAATTATTTCAGTTCAGTTCACTCCAAACAAATCGATATGCAGCCATACTTTAGTATAACAGTCAAGAAATTTTTCTAGTAGGAATAAACTACAAAGTGTCGCTCAAGATAATTAATTAACCCAACTTATGGCGCTCGAGATAATTAATTAACCCAACTTATGGCGCTCGAGATAATTAATTAACCCAACTTATGGCGCTCGAGATAATTAATTAACCCAACTTGTGGCGCTCAGGATAATTAATTAACCCAACTTATATACAAGCAAATTTTTGCACCACATAATTAATTAACCCAACTAATTAAGATGACTCCAAAAGCCTCTGCCATGCTCTCAAGAAACACATATGGCGCTCGAAGTGAAGCCGTTGTCGAGGAACGCCGTTGTCGAGGAATTTAATTAATTATTTCAAAATAAATAATAAAATTTACTATAAATTATACACTCTATTTATAATTTATCAAAAACAAATTTCTTTCTTTAAATACGTGTGCAAAAAAAAAATAATCTACATACCGCACTATGTCCCGATGAAGTGCTAGTGTTGACGAGTCGAGGGAGCGGCAAAGGTGGCGGCGGCAGCAAAGGTAGCCGCAGGGGAGGCGGCGGCGGACGACGGAGTAGGGGAAACCTTGCTTCAAACTCAAAGAATCAAATATCACTTACTGTGCTCCACTGCAGTTGGTACAAATGAAGGTCCAGAAATTTGCACAGACATATTGTGGTCCCTATTTACATATCAATGTTAGTATTGCTAATAGGAGGCCATGCATCTTAAAAAATTATACTAGCTTTTCCCAAGAAAAGCTCTGAACAAAGTGAAGAAGCATGTAAACATCGAGAAAAATTTGGCCAAGAGAAGTTGCTGTCACCATTCAATATGATAATGGACTCCTTTTGATGGGGAAGAGAAGGAGATGGCGGTGGCCGAGGCGGCGGAGGCGCGCGGTAGAGGTGGTCGTAGGGGATGCGGTGGCCGGGGGAGCAGACAGGGAGAGGTGCGCGCGCGGTAGAGGTGGCCGCAGGGAAGGCGGTGGCCGAGGCGCGCGGTTGAGGTAGCCACAGAGAAGGCGTCGAAACTGCGACCCGGGCTCGCCAACAGATCCGCCGCCCATACGGGAAGCCCCGTGTAGACGAAGCAACTAACCTGCAAAAGAAAGATGCTACACTATACAGATATCAGAGCTGAAAAGTAAACTGCTAGAAATAAAATAAATACAACCCAAGTCCTCACAAATACATAAGTCTCTCAAACTGTAAAAGAAAAGTACAACTCTAAACCTCACGACAAAGGTCTCTCAACATAACACTCTTAAAATATAAAAAGTGGGTACATCTACTCTCTCTGGAAGACGACTGGTAGGGATCTATCTCGCGACTCCCTCACCTCGATCAGCAGGATCAGCAACTGGAGCAACAGGAGCAGGAGTAGAAGTCCCTAGGGAAAAAGACACCACGACAGGTGTGAGAACTACATCCCACAGTAGTTCTCAGTGGGTGCCGCCAACAAGCCCGACGGTCTGCCCACTAAGTCTACTAGAAGCATGAAGTAACAAATGTAATGCTGAAAGGAAAAAGTTGGAAAATACTCTACAGCCACCATGCCTCTATCTAAATGCTCAAAAAGTGGAACAGATGAAAATATGATGCATCTACTAACTCTCAAATACAGTCACCCAATCTACACTGACTGCCGCATAGGGTCCAGTCAAACCTGCGCCCACCTACTGCCGCACATCCACAAGAGGACGGGTCTACCGTAGGGTGTCCGTGACTGCCAAAACTGGCCCAGCCAGAGGGACTGCGTCGACAAGTCGTGATAGCTAAGTAACAGGCCCAACTCCGGAGTGGCACTCGAGGGGCGCGACCCCACCGAGGAAAGTATCCGCGCATCTCTATCGAGCTCAATGTGGCTCATGCAGGCTATAATCCAAATCCACGATCAACAAGATCGACAAAACCAACATCACGTCTCTAACTCACTAGCTGGAAATATCCAACAGCTAGAACTGCCGTCAACCCAACGGCTCCCCAAAACAGATCACCAAACTCACAGGTAACACAGGGAGGACCGACACCATAAGGGTTCAAAAATCTCGATAGGTTGGTGCCTAGAACCCCAATCAAACAAGAACAGAATCCAGACTCCGCCTATCAAAGTTTTCGACCCCCTTACAGTTCGGGAACATAACTCCCACGGTAAAACATGCGGAGGGAACCAACCAGGGCCCGAAAGTTCCAAAGGACCAACACCTACAACCCTATCAAACAAGAACAGGTTCCAGGCACGGTCCCCGTAGCTTTCGTCCCGAAACAGAAACAGAAAATGCCCCTAGAAGAATAACAGCTCGACATGCAACTCTGTAAGAACTTGAATTTTTGAAAATAAATAAAGAAATGAAATTGATTTGAGTCAAGTTGAAATTGGATCATGAAAAGCAACCGTAGTCTAAGTGCCCCTTTTCTGCAGTGTAATTTGCACAGTTAGTGGGCCAGAAATATCGCTTTTCAATCCAAGCCTAATCTCGAAGATCCGAGACCATGAGTGCGACCGTCATGACGAACTGAGTGAAAACCATATTAAGCTTGTTCAAATCTGACGGTCGGATCTTCCAGAAATCGACGAAGAAGCGGGCGGGACCCGCGACTTAAGTCGAGGGTACGATGAATAGTAAACCCTAATTTTCGAACCCCTCTGCGTCAACGTTGAGCCAATTCACTATCTGGAATTCAAACATAACACTTCAGGTAGTCGATTTGAATGGCTCCGACGTTCTGGACGCAATGGCACTGACGGAATTTCCGTTTGACGACCCTAAGTCTCGAAAAACGCGAAAACTGTATTCCGGGACTGTATTTTATGGACCGAGATTTAATCCGGGCAGTTTTTCGAAAATCAAAAATCGCTACCTGATAGGTCTCGTCGAGCCGGACGTCATGGCGTAGTCCATTTTCCGTTTCGACGAACGGATCGTCTCGAAATGCGTGAAATACGGCGAAAAAGGGGATATTTACACTTAAAACCCTATACATGTTGCCTCGAAAAGCGTGCAGAGGGACTTAAATGTTAGATGAGCATGTTATGGAGGACCAGGGTTGAAATACCTGGGCTGGGAGGGGGTGTATTGCAATTGTGCAATGCTTCACGGTTCGGTATTGCAACCGTGCCCCACAGCTCCCCTTCCGGTTTTTGTAACCGCACAAACCTCCAACCCACCTTCTTCCCTAACTACCCACACCTCGCAACCGCACCAGCCCTTGCCAAAAAGCCTCTCCCCGTCGCTGGAAACGAGAGAGAAGAAACCTTGTTTTCGGGTGTTGTGGAGGAGGAAGGCTGGAGGGACTCTGGGAGGACCAGACTCGCACCTGAGGCACCTTCTGTGAACCCGCGTCCAAGCCGAGGGAGCTAGCACCCCAGCTCCGCCGAGGGCCGCCGCGGTTAGCATTTTTCTTCTTCGAGTTCTCCGGCGAGGTGAGATGTTGGAAATTTTATTTAAGTTTGGGGTTTTAAGCTCGACCATGGTGCTCCTGACATCAAGGCCATTGTTCGGTTGCAGTCCGAGCCCTCGCCGCCGTCCCCGTTGCCGGCAAAGCTTTAGTTCACCGGAAATTATCGTTTTCCGACGAACTCGGTTTTCGATTTTTACAACCGTTGAACCTCGGATCAGAACCGTTGATCCTCTTCTTCTTTGTGACTGCTCACTACCCACGAAGTTTCAGGAAGATCGGGTGAGTGGTTAAGCCGCGCGAAGAAGCCCTAGTTTCGGGTTTTCTTGCTTTCAACCGAGCTCCACCGTCCGGCGCCGCCGTGCATCCCCGTCGCCGGCCACCACTGCAGGAAGCTTCCTGGTACCAAGGGGAGTACTTTGGTCCAAGTTGCGCCGGCCCGGTGGGACCTCGCCGGAATCCGCCATTAGAGGCCTCGAAGCTTGACCGAGCTCCTCCGGCGCCGCCTTGCCGGAGCTCCTCAGCCACCGGGAACCCCTCAGGTAAGCTCCTGTGATCTGTAGGAGTCTCCCCATCGACTTGCATGGCTCTCCTAACGTCGGGTTTCTCGTCACTGTAGTTGCACCCGAACCACCTTCGAGCTCGGCTTCCGGTGATCCCCGGCGCTCCGGGACTCCGGCGACCATCCAGGTAAGGCCTATATACCACGTTTAAGCTTCCCACGATTTTATTTTGGGACAAAAGGCCCCCTGTAACTAAACCTAAATCCTTGCACCCGAAATGCCAATGTTAGGCTTATCTCCGGCCGCCGCCGCCCTCCGGCCGCCGGCACCTGACCCGACCTGACCAGAACACTCTCTGGGATCAAGAACTAGCCTGTGCTCACCTCGGATTGCAGATTGACCGAGGGTTTGTGAAGATAGCCAAGCCCGAGCCTAGGCTTGGAGATCCATCGTGCTCCGGCGACCCTCCGGCCGGTTTTCCGGCGCGCCTCAGGTGAGCCCCCTACTCCTCTGTCATGACAGTACTTCATGCTCAAGTTAGGTTGCATCTAGACTAAATGTATGTTAGAGTTTAGTAAAGTTGTAAATTAACATACATCCATTATGGGCCAATTTAGTAATGGGCTTGGTCTCGGCCCCATTTCTTGTGAGCACGGCCTGGGTCTCGTCGTAACGGACGCGCTGAAACTTACGGCGTCAATTTTGGACCCCCGGATTGCAAGAACGGGGCAAAACACTGCGTCCAAAATCGCGAGTTAAAAGGCTAACTTTGTCCTGGGGTTTCGCGCTGACCCAAGATAGTGAGCACGGGATTCCTCGCATCAAATGTGACTCGCTGGCACTTACGGAATCACATTTGGATTCCCGGATCTTTAGAACAAGCTAAAACAGTAATAACGAAATGATATTATGCAAATTATGATACCTGTTGGACTTAAATGCAAAATGGTCACCCTAGCTGACCTTAGACAACACCTACGCACTACCTGGCCATTTTATTGGGTTTCCGATGGTCCTCGTTGACCAGGAACCAGTTGTCGACCGACGAAATGACCGATTTGACCGTTTAAACTTTCCGTAGTATAACGTCGACGGGAAAGGGTTGTGTGAGTCTATTACTGATTATAGCTCTTTATACAGGGCCCAGTTGTTCGACGCCAGCCCCCAGTTGTTGATCGGGAGTTCGGGGACTCTGCCTTCATCCAGGTGGGTTATCTTCGGTCCGGGCTAGCTTTTGGCCCTCTGGTTGCTTTAGTCCAGTCGGACCCCTGTTTTTGATTTCCCCGCTGATTATATGACCTATCTTGACATATCATGATGTCACTGTTTGACATTGACCTGATTAGACCTGTGATTGAGATTTCTTGTCACGATCAGCCGGTTAACATATACATACTCCCCGATTATTCCTGACTGATTCTGATTGATTGATATATAGATATTTGCATGATTAGATGACACCTGTTGATTCCTATCATTGAGATACTTCTTGATATACGTCGATATGCATGATTGATTGATCCTGATTGATAGATACTACTCGATATGCATGATTGTTTGATTCCGATGGATAGATATAGACAGATGATTCCCTGTTGGGATTTCGGCGTGTGCCGACTACTCGGTCACTAGACCGTGAGATTGATCATTATGACTTACTATACACTGCTGTACTTCACGAACCTGGCCGGGGTCGCTCCCGTGGAGCTGGTTCTTTGCCGGTAAAGTGGTCTGGTGATAGACCCGTGAGCCCCCAGTTAGGCACCCGCGGGGTGCGGGGTATGTCAGCCGCGAGCCCCTTTTGCATCGAGACTGCTTGGCGTCTATGAAATGCAGGGCTATTGCCTGAGGTCCCCGGGACCAATAGTGGCGCATGATTGGGTACTTAGGTTTCTACCTTTGACGCATTGCTTTTATTCTGTACCGCTGCTCAGTTATTCCATGCATTATTGACATGCTTTCATCTCTTGCAGTTCCTTATGCATGATCCTTGTGGTTGACATTTGATTCCAGCATGTATGACCTACGGCTTTCATGATGAGTTATTGCTGTTATATCTTGATTTTCAGTATACTTACCTGCAGTTTTTATCCTGATTATTAGTAGACCTCTATGCTTTCCAGCTTTTCCTGTTGACTCTTACTATCCGCAGATTTTAGTACCCAGTAGGTACGATTAGCTGATGCTCGGCTCGTCGTGCCCACTGGGATGCACTCCGGTGTATCTCACACCCTCGGGTGACTGTTGTAGGTCCGTCGGGTGGCGTGATGTCGGGACGATCCAGTGAGCCGATTACGATAGAGCTGTCCCCATGAGCTTGATATACCGATGATTTCTGCAGGACCTTTACTTTTAGCATTTCTTTCCAGCTTATTTGATATACTGATGATGTAATAACTTAATTTGATTATTCATGCTGAGTAGATAGATTGGATACTGATATATCTGTTGATCTCTGATGATGATTTTTAGCCGTGCATGTATAGGGAGTCTCTGTCCTCGGGGCAGAGAGTCTTCTATACGTGTGGCGGTCTGTTGCGCCCAGTTTGCAAACTCTGATTTCAAAAAAACAAAAAAAAAAAAAAAAAAAAATTTACCGGATTTTTAAAACTCGGGGCGTGACAGATTTTATGGTATCAGAGCATAGGTACACGGTACCTAGGACAAGATGATTAGGAACTGGTTAGGATGAACCCTAGGATGACTTGTCACGTGAGAGCGTTGGGTATGTCTGGTATAAGGGTTAGAAACTCAAGGTATTATTGGAGTCTGTTTCTAACCTAGCGTATGGTTGCGTTATGGTTTGTCCTTCAGGCCGTGGCATGGACGGGGTGCGGGCACGGGCCGTGGTGTCGGCCAACCACCCAGCGCGCCGAGCGAGCTCGCAGTTCAGGGTCGTATAGAGCGACTTGAGGCTCAAATGGCGGCTCTGGTTGGAATATTCCAGCATTTTGTGCAGCAGCGACTGCTGCTCCTGCCCCAACTGTCTCACACCACCAACGTGTTCCAGTTGCTGCACCGTCGATTGCACCACTTGGTTGCTACCGACCGTTGCCGAGCCTGGAGGGTTTGGCGGAGCCTGTGTTAACCCCGAATTACCACCAGCGGGGCCGTTCCAGATGTTACTACGGCTTTTTGTGCGGTAACGGGGGTTACGGTTGCCCCTGTTAGTACTGCTGTGATGGCACCTGCGTCGTACCGGTCAGTTCTTCCCAGTTATGATCCGTGACCAATGGTGAGGCTACGAGCAGAACAAGCTCGAGCAAAGGCTGTCCTAACCCGAGTTCAAGAAACTCCGAGCCAAAAATATCCAAAGGCAAGAAAAGAGCGCTTCTCTATGAGCGGTGGTGAATCCTCTCAGACAGAACAAAAAGGCGAAGCAAACCCGACCGTGGTCTTCTGCGGGGGTACTCACCAAACGCGCTTCTGTAAACAACGTCACGGCCAATGCTTCAATTGCGGCCAACAGGGGCATAGAGCTTCGGAGTGCCCGCAGGGTTCCGCACCTGCGCAGATCACAGCCCCTGTACCCGCACCTTCACCAACGACGACTAGAACCGGCGCCTAGCTCAGCTTCATCTGGGCGTCCCCCTCTACCCTCGACCACCTACTGGAGGGTATCAGTCGGCAGGTGGACGCGTTTATGCACTGACCCCTCATGGAGAGCCAACGGGGGGAAACCCGACGACTGATTCCGTAGCTCTCGAATAAACTGGTGTAAACATTTCATAATGTATGACTTTAAGTTGTAAACTTCGTGAACAGAACTCCTTTGAAGTGGAGGTGATATAATAATCTGAATTACTTTGTTTTAATAAATAGATTAAGATAAAATTGGACATTGACTCTCCGTAGACATTGATTGCTTAGCCACGTTGATCTCGCCCGATCTTGCAACTGATTCGATAGTAGCAATAAATGGGTTAAGCTGTAAGGTGGACAACATGTCCAAACCAGGATATCCCTTAAGCGTTACGAAAGGTGACTATGGGTTGCCATGCATTATGTATGCTAAGCAGACTGATCGTCTGAGGTTTAGTTCTGAAATCGGGTGGTAAATGAATGCCACGTGAGAATATGAATGAAAGCAGGGACATTTCCCGAACGCTTGAGTGTCCGAAGAAATTATTGGAAAGGTGATCTCTAGAGTGTAGAGCCTGTTCCTGCTCTTATTTCACTAAATGAGTGAACCCCGATTGAATAGTTGACGGTTATGTTGAACGGTAGCTGTATGCACAGATGGAAATTTTGATAGACCTGAATGTATAATGCTCTTGGATGTCATCTCTCACGTGACCGTCAGTCGTACGAACGTTAAGACGCTTTTAACGATATAGGTTAAAGAATTGAACGATCATAATTAGGGTACGTCGACCCCTTTATATCGCATACCCTGTGTGGTATCCTTATGAACCAGAATTTTAGCAGTTTGGATGAAACAGAATTGCGAACCCGAGTGTTATTGCAAACCGCACAGTACAAGGTGCATTGACATTAGGGACCGTGTATGTCGGTCAACGAACAAGTTATCGGGCAATGTGTTACCGGATGCTTTGAGCCGAAAGCACTGTGTCCCCAGAGCTGCTAATGATCACGGAACAGGACCGCTGATCTCTGAGTTCCAGCGTCTAGACTTGGAAATTGTTCCTTCGGGGTCGACCGCTCGACTTTTAGCGATGGTAGTGCAGCCTACCCTGCTTGATTGCATAAAGGAGGGACAGCAGTCGGACCCCTCTTTCCAGAAGATCCGAGAGCTGATATCGCTGGGACAGACTGATGGTTTCCAGCTGCACGCCGATTGCGGGTAGCAAGGCAGCAGATGCTAACCGCACAGAGCAGACAGAAGAGCTACGCGGACCAACGACGACGAGACTTGGAGTTCCAAGTAGGCGATCATGTCCTGCTGAAGGTTTCGCCAACTCGGGGAATCAAGCAATTTGGGATTCGCAACAAGCTCAGCCCCCGATTTGTCGATCCCCTACGTCAAAGTACAATGAGAGAACCATGAAGAGCGTGAAGCCACATGGGAACGCGAGTCCACCATGATGGAGCGTTTTCCTTAATTATTTGGTTCTTAGTTGTATTTAGTTTCAGGGACGAAACTTCCTTTTTGGTGGGAGAGATGTAAGAACTTGAATTTTTGAAAATAAATAAAGAAATGAAATTGATTTGAGTCAAGTTGAAATTGGATCATGAAAAGCACCCGTAGTCTAAGTGCCCCTTTTCTGCAGTGTAATTTGCACAGTTAGTGGGCCAGAAATATCGCCTTTCAATCCAAGCCTAATCTCGAAGATCCGAGACCACGAGTGCGACCGTCATGACGAACTGAGTGAAAACCATATTAAGCTTGTTCAGATCTGACGGTCGGATCTTCCAGAAATCGACGAAGAAGCGGGCGGGACCCGCGACTTAAGTCGAGGGTACGATGAATAGTAAACCCTAATTTTCGAACCCCTCTGCGTCAACGTTGAGCCAATTCACTATCTGGAATTCAAACATAACACTTCAGGTAGTCGATTTGAATGGCTCCGACGTTCTGGACGCAATGGCACTGACGGAATTTCCGTTTGACGACCCTAAGTCTCGAAAAACGCGAAAACTGTATTCCGGGACTGTATTTTATGGACCGAGATTTAATCCGGGCAGTTTTTCGAAAATCAAAAATCGCTACCTGATAGGTCTCGTCGAGCCGGACGTCATGGCGTAGTCCATTTTCCGTTTCGACGAACGGATCGTCTCGAAATGCGTGAAATACGGACGAAAAAGGGGATATTTACACTTAAAACCCTATACATGTTGCCTCGAAAAGCGTGCAGAGGGACTTAAATGTTAGATGAGCATGTTATGGAGGACCAGGGTTGAAATACCTGGGCTGGGAGGGGGTGTATTGCAATTGTGCAATGCTTCACGGTTCGGTATTGCAACCGTGCCCCACAGCTCCCCTTCCGGTTTTTGTAACCGCACAAACCTCCAACCCACCTTCTTCCCTAACTACCCACACCTCGCAACCGCACCAGCCCTTGCCAAAAAGCCTCTCCCCGTCGCTGGAAACGAGAGAGAAGAAACCTTGTTTTCGGGTGTTGTGGAGGAGGAAGGCTGGAGGGACTCTGGGAGGACCAGACTCGCACCTGAGGCACCTTCTGTGAACCCGCGTCCAAGCCGAGGGAGCTAGCACCCCAGCTCCGCCGAGGGCCGCCGCGGTTAGCATTTTCTTCTTCGAGTTCTCCGGCGAGGTGAGATGTTGGAAATTTTATTTAAGTTTGGGGTTTTAAGCTCGACCATGGTGCTCCTGACATCAAGGCCATTGTTCGGTTGCAGTCCGAGCCCTCGCCGCCGTCCCCGTTGCCGGCAAAGCTTTAGTTCACCGGAAATTATCGTTTTCCGACGAACTCGGTTTTCGATTTTTACAACCGTTGAACCTCGGATCAGAACCGTTGATCCTCTTCTTCTTGGTGACTGCTCACTACCCACGAAGTTTCAGGAAGATCGGGTGAGTGGTTAAGCCGCGCGAAGAAGCCCTAGTTTCGGGTTTTCTTGCTTTCAACCGAGCTCCACCGTCCGGCGCCGCCGTGCATCCCCGTCGCCGGCCACCACTGCAGGAAGCTTCCTGGTACCAAGGGGAGTACTTTGGTCCAAGTTGCGCCGGCCCGGTGGGACCTCGCCGGAATCCGCCATTAGAGGCCTCGAAGCTTGACCGAGCTCCTCCGGCGCCGCCTTGCCGGAGCTCCTCAGCCACCGGGAACCCCTCAGGTAAGCTCCTGTGGTCTGTAGGAGTCTCCCCATCGACTTGCATGGCTCTCCTAACGTCGGGTTTCTCGTCACTGTAGTTGCACCCGAACCACCTTCGAGCTCGGCTTCCGGTGATCCCGGCGCTCCGGGACTCCGGCGACCATCCAGGTAAGGCCTATATACCACGTTTAAGCTTCCCACGATTTTATTTTGGGACAAAAGGCCCCCTGTAACTAAACCTAAATCCTTGCACCCGAAATGCCAATGTTAGGCTTATCTCCGGCCGCCGCCGCCTCCGGCCGCCGGCACCTGACCCGACCTGACCAGAACACTCTCTGGGATCAAGAACTAGCCTGTGCTCACCTCGGATTGCAGATTGACCGAGGGTTTGTGAAGATAGCCAAGCCCGAGCCTAGGCTTGGAGATCCATCGTGCTCCGGCGACCCTCCGGCCGGTTTCCGGCGCGCCTCAGGTGAGCCCCCTACTCCTCTGTCATGACAGTACTTCATGCTCAAGTTAGGTTGCATCTAGACTAAATGTATGTTAGAGTTTAGTAAAGTTGTAAATTAACATACATCCATTATGGGCCAATTTAGTAATGGGCTTGGTCTCGGCCCATTTCTTGTGAGCACGGCCTGGGTCTCGTCGTAACGGACGCGCTGAAACTTACGGCGTCAATTTTGGACCCCCGGATTGCAAGAACGGGGCAAAACACTGCGTCCAAAATCGCGAGTTAAAAGGCTAACTTTGCCCTGGGGTTTCACGCTGACCCAAGATAGTGAGCACGGGATTCCTCGCATCAAATGTGACTCGCTGGCACTTACGGAATCACATTTGGATTCCCGGATCTTTAGAACAAGCTAAAACAGTAATAACGAAATGATATTATGCAAATTATGATACCTGTTGGACTTAAATGCAAAATGGTCACCCTAGCTGACCTTAGACAACACCTACGCACTACCTGGCCATTTTATTGGGTTTCCGATGGTCCTCGTTGACCAGGAACCAGTTGTCGACCGACGAAATGACCGATTTGACCCGTTTAAACTTTCGTAGTATAACGTCGACGGGAAAGGGTTGTGTGAGTCTATTACTGATTATAGCTCTTTATACAGGGCCCAGTTGTTCGACGCCAGCCCCAGTTGTTGATCGGGAGTTCGGGGACTCTGCCTTCATCCAGGTGGGTTATCTTCGGTCCGGGCTAGCTTTTTGGCCCTCTGGTTGCTTTAGTCCAGTCGGACCCCTGTTTTTGATTTCCCCGCTGATTATATGACCTATCTTGACATATCATGATGTCACTGTTTGACATTGACCTGATTAGACCTGTGATTGAGATTTCTTGTCACGATCAGCCGTTAACATATACATACTCCCCGATTATTCCTGACTGATTCTGATTGATTGATATATAGATATTTGCATGATTAGATGACACCTGTTGATTCCTATCATTGAGATACTTCTTGATATACGTCGATATGCATGATTGATTGATCCTGATTGATAGATACTACTCGATATGCATGATTGTTTGATTCCGATGGATAGATATAGACAGATGATTCCCTGTTGGGATTTCGGCGTGTGCCGACTACTCGGTCACTAGACCGTGAGATTGATCATTATGACTTACTATACACTGCTGTACTTCACGAACCTGGCCGGGGTCGCTCCCCGTGGAGCTGGTTCTTTGCCGGTAAAGTGGTCTGGTGATAGACCCGTGAGCCCCCAGTTAGGCACCCGCGGGGTGCGGGGTATGTCAGCCGCGAGCCCCTTTTGCATCGAGACTGCTTGGCGTCTATGAAATGCAGGGCTATTGCCTGAGGTCCCCGGGACCAATAGTGGCGCATGATTGGGTACTTGGGTTTCTACCTTTGACGCATTGCTTTTATTCTGTACCGCTGCTCAGTTATTCCATGCATTATTGACATGCTTTCATCTCTTGCAGTTCCTTATGCATGATCCTTGTGGTTGACATTTGATTCCAGCATGTATGACCTACGGCTTTCATGATGAGTTATTGCTGTTATATCTTGATTTTCAGTATACTTACCTGCAGTTTTTATCCTGATTATTAGTAGACCTCTATGCTTTCCAGCTTTTCCTGTTGACTCTTACTATCCGCAGATTTTAGTACCCAGTAGGTACGATTAGCTGATGCTCGGCTCGTCGTGCCCACTGGGATGCACTCCGGTGTATCTCACACCCTCGGGTGACTGTTGTAGGTCCGTCGGGTGGCGTGATGTCGGGACGATCCAGTGAGCCGATTACGATAGAGCTGTCCCCATGAGCTTGATATACCGATGATTTCTGCAGACCTTTACTTTTAGCATTTCTTTCCAGCTTATTTGATATACTGATGATGTAATAACTTAATTTGATTATTCATGCTGAGTAGATAGATGGATACTGATATATCTGTTGATCTCTGATGATGATTTTTAGCCGTGCATGTATAGGGGAGTCTCTGTCCTCGGGGCAGAGAGTCTTCTATACGTGTGGCGGTCTGTTGCGCCCAGTTTGCAAACTCTGATTCAAAAAAAAAAAAAAAAAAAAAAAAAAAAATTTACCGGATTTTTAAAACTCGGGGCGTGACAAACACTAGCCGGGGTGTACTCCACAACCGGCAACAATGAAGTCCGGAATCCCGAAAGACTAGAACCTACAACCCAAATCAAACAAGAACAGGCTCTAGGCATTGCCCTCGTTGTCTCAAACCAGAGGAAAAAAGCAGCCCTTAGAACCCAGAACACACTCGACCATCTCGAGTGGGTAAGTTATAAGAAAGGTGATATTTATTACAGAAAGCCATTTATCTGAGAGAAATCCATTTTTAATGATTTTTAGTTCTTTTAGGAAAACACACTTGAAAACAAGTTTTATATCAAATTCGAAGAGCTATGCCTCGTACAATCAAACAAGAACAGACTCAGGCGACCCTAACGATGCTTGGAAGAAACATTGGTGGACTAAAATCATGTGTGTGTCCAAATCGAGGAACACGATCTCGGGATCACCATCTACCCAAACGGCTCTCGCCTAAATAAACGGACTAGCTATCTACCCAGAACCCACTCGACCCACAAGCACGAGTGTAATATGCATCCCACACTAAGAAGAAACTCGACCGCTCGTCCCACTACCCGGGCGAGGAAGACACTATGTCCAGGAATAAAGAACGTGTGGTGTCCTAAAGCATAATAACTAGCCCAGATGTACATCTGGTTTAAACATGCACAACATATGACGGGGGGCTATGTCAAGTTCCAAGATAACAATACTATAACAGTTTTAGGAAGTATAAACTCACATGATCAATCCACTGCCTACATCAGGAACATCATTCTTATCTCACCGCAGCATGCTAACAATAAATCCACAATCAGTTATAGTCCTACTATAATGAATTAATGTCCAGGCCATCAATCTTGGAGATAAGGCCACCCACCCTGAAGGTGCTAACTGTCCAACAAGTGAAAATATACAGACACAAATATCTCCATTGTCTCCAGATCCGACAGGTTAGAAACACCCGCAAACCTTCCTGGGTACAACAATACGGTCCAAAGTTACACATTTATTCCAAAAATATCAAGGACAACACACATGCTGGAACCACCATATGAAACAGTCCCAAACGAAGCAAAATTTTCACCTACAGAAAGGACTCCGAATGTGAGACCCGATCCCGCGACGAAGTTTTCGGCTGATCCAGCAGCTTCTGGAGGCCATATTTGGGTGATTGTGGTTTTGCGCGCGTATTGGAACCAAGAAATTGATCCGGCCACTGAAAAATGAATCAAGTTTACTTTTCCGAGAATTTTT
>CM055065.1:48006308-48239434 GCA_029204045.2 Tillandsia leiboldiana
GTATTTATTTTATTTCTAGCAGTTTACTGTTCAGCTCTGATATCTGTATAGTGTAGCATCTTTCTTTTGAAGGTTAGTTGCTTCTACTACAGGGGCTTCCGGTATGTGGGCGGGATCTGTTGGCGAGCCCGGGTCGCGTTTCGACGCCTTCTCTGTGGCTACCTCAAACCGCGCGCCTCGGCCACCGCCTTCCCTGCGGCCACCTCTACCGCGCGACGCACCTCTCCCTGTGATTGCCCCGGCCACCGCATCCACCTACGCCCACCCTCTTACCGCGCGCCTCCGCCGCCCTCGGCCACCGCCATCTCCTTCTCTTCCCCTCAAAAGGAGTCCATATCATATTGAATGGTGACAGCAACTCTCTTGGCCAAATTTTTCTCGATGTTTACATGCTTCTTCACTTTGTTCAGAGCTTTTCTTGGGAAAGCTAGTATAAATTTTTAAGATGCATGGCCTCCTATTAGCAATACTAACATTGATATGTAAATAGGGACCACAATATGTCTGTGCAAATTTCTGGACCTTCATTTGTACCAACTGCAGTGGAGCACAGTAAGTGATATTTGATTCTTTGAGTTTGAAGCAAGGTTTCCCCTACTCCGTCGTCCGCCGCCGCCTCCCCTGCGGCTACCTTTGCTGCCGCCGCCACCTTTGCCGTCCCTCGACTCGTCAACACTAGCACTTCATCGGGACATAGTGCGGTATGTAGATTATTTTTTTTTTGCACACGTATTTAAAGAAAGAAATTTGTTTTTGATAAATTATAAATAGAGTGTTAATTTATAGTAAATTTATTATTTATTTTGAAATAATTAATTAAATTCCTCGACAACGGCGTTCCTCGACAACGGCTTCACTTCGAGCGCCATATGTGTTTCTTGAGAGCATGGCAGAGGCTTTTGGAGTCATCTTAATTAGTTGGGTTAATTAATTATGGTGGTGCAAAAATTTGCTTTATATAGTTGGGTTAATTAATTATCCTGAGCGCCACAAGTTGGGTAATTAATTATCTCGAGCGCCATAAGTTGGGTTAATTAATTATCTCGAGCGCCATAAGTTGGGTTAATTAATTATCTCGAGCGCCATAAGTTGGGTAATTAATTATCTTGAGCGACACTTTGTAGTTTATTCTACTAGAAAAAATTTCTTGACTGTTATACTAAAGTATGGCTGCATATCGATTTGTTTGGGGAGTGAACTGAACTGAAATAATTTCGTTTGGTTCAGTTTGTTTATGCTGTTTGGATGAGAAACTCCACTTGGGTTAATAGTATCAAAGTTTTAGTGACAAATATAAGAATAATCAATCTTATCCTTGTCTTTGATCTAACAGTTGTAGCGCTTAGAACTGCAACTGTTTGATCATCATCTTATGGTAATATGAACCAAACTATCATAAATAAGGTTAATCTGGTTTATGCAGTTCTCAATCACAAAACCTAACCAAGTCAATTTATGCCAACCTACTGGGGCTTAGGTAGGAAACCAAAGATTTAATCTTAATTAATGCTCATTTATTTATAGGCAATTCACACGTTTGGTTCTCAAATTATAAGATTGGTCATACTTTATTCTCAAACTTTAATTTGATTTGATACTTATAAGATTGGCGTTTATCCATAATATATATATGTTTGAGTATATTTTGTATTGATGTATTGTGTGAAAACTTTTAAGAAGTTAGTCAATTATTAGAATTCATAAATTTTATGAAAAATTTATATATTTTAGCTCTTAATAATGATGTCAATGTAACTGAACTTAAAATACTAACTTTTATGCATATACAGGTAATTCTATTGTCAAGAATACCTAAATTACTTGTCTAGGATATGGATAAGACATGGATTCTTAAGCCAAGGTAAGTTCTAATATTTCTAAAGTTATGAATATTAAGTTATGTTAGTATATAAAATTAAGTAATATTTATTTGTACCATTCAATTAATGTATTTAGGTCAAGTGATGATTACCAACAAGGATTGAATCAATTCCTCAAATTTGCATTTGACAATGCATCTAAAGAAAGTATTATCCTTTGCCCATGTAGAAAATGCACTAATTACTTTTTGGAAAGAAGATGAAGTTGTCTATGAACATCTCTTATGTGATGGATTTATGCAAGGTTATACAAGATAGATATTTCATAGAGGAATACTATCCAAACAAAACCTAATGAGAATGTCAACATTCAGAATGAACAAATCAGTGATGAAATGAACGATTTTTACACGATGCATTTTTTAATCCAGAGTTAGATTTAATGTGGGAGATTTAGATATTGAAGAATTGACAGCGGAGCCAGATGAAGAAGGCCTAAAAATTTTTATAAATTAGTGCAATATGCCAATAAAGGAATATATCCAGGTTGTAAGAAGTTCTCAAAACTCTCATTTCTTGTGAGCCTATTACAAATAAAATGCTTAGGGGAGTGGATGCAGTAAAAGCTTTGAAATACCTCTTAAAATTGTTAAAAGAAGTATTACCAGCAGGTGAAACTTTGCCAAGGTACCTTTTATGAGACTGACAAAATCATTAAAGGATTTGGGTCTAGGCTATGAGAAATTGATGCATGCCCAAATAATTGTATGCTATATCGGAAGGAATTTGCTAATGCATCTTTATGCCATGTCTGTGGTGTCTCAAGGTGGAAAACTGTTGAAAGTAAAGTAAAAATTAAAAAATCAAGAAAGAATCATGACAAAAAGGATTTTTCTCTGCAAAAGTATTGAGGTACTTTCCACTAAAACCAAGACTACAAAGGTTATTTATGTCTTCAAAAACAACAACAGATATGAGATGGCATAACGACGGGCGTACAAAAGATGGAGTACTTAGACATCCTGCTGACTCTCTGCATGGAAAGATTTTGACTACAGCATCAATTATTTTCATCGGACCCACGGAATGTTAGGCTAGGGCTGGCAAGTGATGGCTTTAAATCCATTTAGCACAATGAGTATTGCTCATAGCACATGGCCTGTTGTTTTAATTCTTTATAATTTGCCCCCTTGGATGTGCACGAAGCAAACCATACTTTATACTCTCATTACTTATTCCTGATCCATCTGCCCCAGGGAATGATATTGATGTGTACATGCAGCCATTGATAGATGAATTAAAGGAGTTATGGGATGAAGGCATCAAAACATACGATGTATCTTGTAAACAAACATTTCAATGCGTGCCGCAATTTGTGGACCATTAGTGATTTTCCAAGCTATGCTTGTCTTTCGGGATGTGGAGCACAAAAGGGGCGACCTTGCTTGTCCTTATTGTAATAGTGAAACTTGCTCTGAATATTTAAAGCATGGAAGAAAATTCTGTTACATAGGACATCGTAATTCCTTGATAATGAACATAAATTTCGACGTGATGTCCCATCTTTCAATGGTAAGCAGGAACATAGAGCTGCACCAACTCCACTTCTGGTTGTGATGTTTTAGAGCAAGTCAAAGATGTTAACATTATATTGCGAAAGCATAATTGTAATATAAGAAGTGGAAAACGTAAGCGAGCTGAAGATGGTCAACCTTCACATAATTGGAAGAAGCGGAGCATTTTTTTTTGAATTGCCGTATTGGGAAACTCTTCTAGTACGTCATAACTTTGATGTTATGCATATTGAAAAGAATTGTACTGATAATGTAGTTTATACATTACTAAATTCAGAAGAAAATCAAAAGATACTTTCAAGTCTCGTCTTGACCTTCAAGAAATGGGAATAAGACAAGATCTTCATCAGTATCAAATGGAACCAAAACATATCTACCCCCGTCATGCTTCTCCATGAGTAGAAAGGAAATGGAAATTTTTTGTAAATTATTAAGGGAGTTAAATTTCCTGATGGTTATGCATCAAATATCTCAAATCGTGTACATATTAAGGAGTTAAAAATTTTGGGGCTCAAGAGTCATGAGAGTCATGTGTTGATGCAACATTTGCTCCCATTAGCTGTTAGAAGGATCTTGCCAGAAAATGTTAGCTTGGCCTTGATAGAGCTAAGTAGCTTTTTAGAGTAATTGTACTGCAAATCTATTAAGGTGAAGGATATACAACAATTAGAAGATCGAATAGCATTGACAATATGCCATCTTGAGAGAATATTTCCCTTCATCCTTTTTCGACATCATGGTCCATTTTGCCAATTCCACCTTGCTAGTGAGGCCAAACTTGCTGGTCCAGTGCAATACCGTTGGATGTATCCATTGAGAGGTATATTATGATATTAAGATTTGACTTGTAATTTAATAAATACTCATTTTTTGTTGTTATTTATTCTATTTTGGTTCTTATTTTTATTTATTTAGGTTTCTTTGATATGAAATCATATGTACGAAATAGAAGACATCCAGAAGGTTTGATTGCGGAAGGCTATTTAATTGAGGAGAGCTTAACATTTTGCTCTCGCTATTTACATGGTGTTGAAACTCGGTTCAACCGTCCAGTGAGAAATGATGATCCTAATGCTAGTGACTTGACTAAGAAAACCTATTTCCCATATCAATTGGTCGTGCATAGATAATGGCGAACTATAACTTTGGATTATACAACGTGGGTACAAGCTCATCGATATGTTATTTAATTTCGATTCTATAAGCTCTTATCTTGAGTACGTTCTTAAACTTGAATATTAATTATTGTCAAAATGGTGTAGTTTTTAAATTTAATAGTGTATTTAGTTAGGTTATTTATTTACAGAAACATATTCAATAAATCAAGGCACATAATCATCGGTGCGAGGCGTGATGTCGAGCGTATTCATAATGATACTTTTCATGATGGTTTAGATCACATGTAAGTATACTCACTTCGAACTTAATTTTCTTAACTAGTATATAGATAAAATTAAGACATTAATTAGCTTGTCTTTGTTTAATAGGTCATAATTTGACAAGAGAAGAGAATGTGGAGTCACTAGAGGAAATTCGATGGTTGGCAGCAGGTCCTATAATGACAGTAAGAAGATATAAAGGATATATTGTTAATGGATTAGATTTCATACGAAAGATGTTGAGGAGAGACGAAGAACACAAAATAGTGGTGTTGTTGTCGTTGCAAGCACCTCAAGTTTTTCTAGTGCAAAGGATCAAAATCCTATCAAAGGAGATGTTGCTTACTATGGAGTTCTTAAAGAGATCATTGAACTATACTATAATGAAAAGGCAAAAGTTGTGTTGTTTAAATGTGATTGGGTAGATGTGCGTTCTGAAGGGAGAGGAATTAAGAAGGACAAATTTGGATTTACACTCGTTAACTTCAATCGATTATTATATAATAATGAGAATATAACAAATGAACCATTTGTACTAGCATCACAAGTTGAACAGGTGTGATGATCCGGACTCCCGCAGGAACTATGCAACATTAAACAGTGACTGTAGGGAGCTTATTCGGTGAAACAGAGCTTGTAGAATCGAAATTGGACATTTAAAATAGACTCTGCGCGAAAATCGGAGCAAATGGGATTTTTCGGGGGCTTTCGGCAAAATTTCGGATGAGAATTTGGCGAAATGGACGTCGTATTTGGACTCAGCGCGCGAAAACGATCGAAATGGTATATTTACTTTAATTTTTCGGCGCAAAATTACTGTTCACGCCGGAACAGTAACTCCGGCCGCCAGAATTACTGTTCCGGCGAGCGGCGAGCGGCGGCGGGCGGCGGCGCACGGCGGCGGGCAGCGGCGCAGCGGCGGCACAGCGGCGGAGTGCGGAGGCGCGCGGCGCGGGCAGGCGCGGGCAGGCGCGGGCAGGGGGCGCTGGTGCGCGGTCCACGGCATGGCGTGCACCGGGTGCACCGAAGTCTTCCCTTGCCACGTGGCGCTTCCCCATTGACCGGCCGGCTTCTAGAAGCACGTGGGAAGGTGACACGTGGCGCTCCCCTATTGGCCGACATCTTCCGGAAGACCCGGCGCGGGGACCGGGCCCGTGCACCACGTGGACACGTGGCAGCTTCTGAGTGGCCCTTGCACAGGCTGTTTCCTGTTATGTGGACACGTGGCGTGTTTTGGTTAGCCTGTTTCGGTGTTTCCTGTTCGGATCCGATCCTGTGTGGAGCCCCAGCCCATTATAAATAGCAATCCCCACCCCTCCTCATTCCTACCTCGGTTTGCGTGCCGTAGAGAGAGAATATGAGGTTGGGCCCTTTAGGAAAAATATTCCTCTCTCTCTCCTCTCTCTCTCCTCCAGATTTTAGAATTTTTGGAGTTACAGTTAGTGAGTTATCTGCGACGCGGCGCACTGCGATGGTTTTCTTTTTCGGCCCATTTCCCGTCGCAGTTCCGTCGAAAATTCCCTGTGTGCTAACCAGGAGGAATTTTTGGACGATTTTCATGGCAGCGCGTTCCTAAGAGGTAAGGCTTTGATTTTCGTGTTGATCACTTTGCTCCATTTCGTACTTTTGGCATGATTCCCGAGGTCTATTTGACCCCCCTTTTTGCTGTGGAAATTTCTGGATAGCATCGACTTCTCCGATTTTTATCTTGGCGTAGGAGCATCAGATCGAGACGTTTAAAGAGTCGATTTTGATCTACTCTTCGCGAGGAACGCAACCGTAATTTTTCTGGATTTTTCTAAGCAATATACAGAGGTGAAAAACTCCTCTCTTTTCGTGCTATTTGAAAAACAGCAAAAGCTGTATTTTTATGAATAATATAGTTACACCCTGTGCAATGTGTGTTGCCGTAGGGTACCGTTTTCGGCAGACAGCAGTTCTAGGGGACTGTGGACAGCCAGGAGACTATCTGGGTGTGATTTGAGCTGTTCGAGGTGGGCGGTTGTTGCTTACCTCATTTTTGACAAGCTCACTGGGATTACTGGAACTCCCCTAAAATTTAATATGATAATTGATGAGAACCACTGGGACAAACTAATATGATAATTGATAAGAACTATTGGGACAACTAACATGACAACTAACAGGACTACTAACAGGACAACTAACAGGACAATTGATGAGAACCGCTGGGACGAACTCTCCTAAAATTTAATATAACCCAACAAATTATATGATGACTTATATTGGGACACTGTGATTGGGACAAAGGCTATAATCTCGCATGTAATAACTTTTATAACAATCAATCTTTTTAAAAGAAATATTTGACACTTTTCTACAGCTTTTAAATAATGGCATACTTTCTTGCTCATCTAGTTAGCCACTATTTATTGCTACACTATCATCTTGGGATTCGTACATGTTTCATTGTTGTCCTGTGCATCCAGAGGTTTGTTGCTCAAGTGTGAGCAGGGGTTTGGGATAGTGTAGTCGAGATTGCATTAGATTGTGGATTTGTGGGGTATTGCGGTAACCGCGGACAGTAGGCGGCCGACCAGATGTTTACCCTTGCATCAGATTGGGGTTGAGTCTGGTTTATTGCATCAGCTGGGGATTGGGTTTCTGTAGTGGATGGAGTTTCCCACTTTGATCATAGTTATGATCCAGTCCTGCTATATTGAGATATGTGCTACAGAGATACTTGAGATACTGATGACAGAGATGCTTTACTCGTGTGGGTCGCTCCCATCGAGTGCCACTCCGGAGGTGGGCTTTTTCAGACCCAGCCGTGTGTGCCGGTCTGATACTTATGTTGGGATGCGAGCCGTGCGAGCCGATCCCGCGGTTTCGAGCCGTGTGTGCAGATTTCGCTGAGCAGGCAGTACCAGTTGTTACTGGTGTCTAGATTGGATTTATTTGGACAGATACCATTTCTGATGCATGCATACAGTTTTGACAGCATAGTAGTGGTAGTTTTCCTGTTTCAGCATCTTATGTATTTTACCACTTCTCCCTTTTGCCTCTAGTAGTCCTAGTGGGTGCGTCAGAGTTGAGGTTTTACCCACTAGGGGAGGCTGCTGGTTTATCTGGTAGTTCTCACCCCCCATTGTTATTTTCTGTTTCTTTCCTCTCCTTTATTTTGCAGAGTCATCTGCAGGAGCTGCTAGGCCTTTGGCAGCGGATCGAGGTAAGGGGATCGCCGAATAGATAGATCTCCTGTGAGATTGAGAGCTGTAAATAGACGTTGTACCCTTCACTCAGACTGTGGTATTCTCCTTTTATTTGGGTCTGGCTACTGCCAGCAGGTTGTACTATTTGGTGAGCTGAGAGATTATTGTACTTATTACTGCTTTATTTGTAGTTCCAGTCTGAGATACTATGTGGTTATTCTACTTCAGCTCTGTATTATGCTCTTTTATTGTTCATATTATATCGGAGCAGGTTACCAGCGCTTCGTGTACTCGGGAAATCCCGTGTGCACGGCGGATCTGTTGGCGAGCCCGGGTTCCGGGGCGTGACAGATTAAGTTGGTATCAGAGCTTAGGGATAGGTCAGTTGGGACTTAAGAAACCCTAGGCTTTTGGTAGACCCTAGGATACTAGGGTACGAGAGACGTGATATTTGCGGAAGTCGTTGATTTATTGTTTGGCTCTTCCAGTGAAAGAAGAGGGATCGACATGCCCAATTTCTGGTGAACCGTTATGTTGGCTGCAGACAACATAAAGTCACAGAAATATGGGGATGCCTTTGACTTTCGCTAGATTGGGTCGTGTGGGGATATGATACTGAGTGTGGTTTCTTGTGGTAGGATGCCTCCGCGACGTAGGATGTTGACGCGTTCTCAGCCTGATTCCCCTGAGCCCGACCAGGAGGAGTCCGGGCAGGGCCAGCAGAGTGATGTGCCAGAGCTACAAGCTCAGATGGCCCAGATGTCCGAGGCTGTTCGGCGTCAGGAGGAGGCTATGGGTCGGCTGACGCAGATGTTAGAGCAGAGGGCGCAGCCTGTTGTAGCACCCTCGGAGAGTTCTCCCGTACCTTCTTCCCCTGCTGTGAATCCCCCAGTTGTACCGGTGACCCCGGCATCCCCTGTTGCTCGGGGTACTGGTGGACAGCCGACTGGGCTGACAGGATCTCTGACCCCGGCAGAACAGCGGGGAGTGGTGGACCTGTTGATGAGGTTCCGCCAGTTTGACCCACCCCATTTTTCGGGGCAAAATGCAGAGCCGTGGGAGGCAGAGTCGTGGATCACGGCGATGGAGCGACGTTTTGAGACATTGTTTATCGAGGAGCGATATCAGGTGGTATTAGCGACGAACTTTTTGGAGCACAACGCCGAGGCATGGTGGCGGCATGTTCGACCAGCTGGTCCGCCTGGGGCTCAGCTCCTGACCTGGGCGGAGTTCCGCAGTCTCGTTCTCGGGGCTTTCTTCCCGGAAAGCGTCCGACAGAGATTGGAGGAGCAGATGAGAAACCTTCGCCAGGGGAATCGGCCCGTACACGAATACATTGCCAATTTCAATCAGTTGTTGGCATGTGTACCGAACGTGGCCAGGGATGAGGCGCACCGGATTTACATGTTCGAGCGAGGGTTGCGCCGGGACCTTTTTCAACTTGTTCGCTCGTGAAGGTTGCAGACATTGGAGGCCTCAATGGAGCAGGCACTCTACGTTGAGTGCGGGGAGGTAGTGATGGAGGAGGTAGCTCCAGCTCCCGTGGTGATCCCGGGGGTGAAGCGACCGGCATCGGAGGTTGGGGGACAAGCTAGTTCGTGGAGGCCGCCACGACCGCCTCTGCCACAGTCTTCCGGCCAAGGACGATCTGAGCGGCGAGGGCCTGGTGGACCCCAGAGGCCCCAGCAGCGGCAGCAGCAACAGCAGAGATCCCAGCCGTCGCAGCGTGGGTCGCAACGACAGCCTCAGCGACAACGGCAGTCTCAACAGCAACAGCAATCACGACAGCCACGGGCTCCCGGCAGTTGTATTTTCTGTGGAGGTCAGCATTTTTCCAACACCTGCGACCAGCGGTGGGGTCGCTGCTATAGATGTGGACAGCCCGGGCACATTCAAGCTTCGTGCCCCTTTTCGGCCCCCGCCACCCCTTCTTCAGCATCTGCTCCATCTTCATCTCAACAGCGGTCGACGGCTCAGCGGCCATATGCTCCAGCAAGCAGGCCATCTTCTTCCCATCCCACGGAGTATCGCCCTCCAGCTCAAAGTGGGCGAGTGTATGCTGCGCAGGTAGATGACTCTTCGGCAGCAGATTACGTGGTGGCAGGTATCACCCTACTTTCTGGCCTTAGGACTCGTACTTTATTTGATACGGGAGCATCACATTCTTTTATTAGTAAATCATTTGCATCATTACATAGGTTAGAGGTAGGACTTTTGCCACGTGCGCGAGAGGTTCAGATTCCCGATCACACCTTGCACGTAGAGGAGTGTTGTTGGTCCTGCCCGATGCAAATCGAGTCCTGGATTATGCCAGCAGACCTGTTGGTCCTGAGACAATTGAAGGACTTCGATGTGGTCCTCGGGATGGACTGGCTGGCTCGGTATTTTGCGACTATTGATTGTGCCGCAAGGACCGTCACTTTTAGAGAGCCAGGCCAGGAGATGTTGGTATATCGGGGATGTCAGAGTGCTTTCTTTGCCTCTATGGTTTCGACTTCCCGAGCAAAGCAGATGATCCGTCGAGGATGTGTAGCCTTTTTGGCTAGTGTTGTTGAGGGGCCTACGGCGGCGCCGGGACTCGGGGATATCCCTATTGCCCGCGAGTTCCCGGATGTTTTTTCCCCTGAGCTTACTAGCATGCCGCCAGATAGGGAAATTGAGTTCGTGATTGACGTAGTTCCAGGAACTGCGCCAATCTCTAAGGCTCCTTACCGGATGGCACCGGCTGAGTTGCGAGAGCTTAAGGCGCAACTTCAGGATTTAATGGATAAGAGTTTTATTAGGCCGAGTGTATCACCTTGGGGAGCGCCGGTGCTATTCGTGAAAAAGAAGGATGGGTCACTTCGATTGTGTGTGGACTATAGGGAATTAAATAAAGTGACCATCAAGAACAAGTACCCTTTGCCGCGCATCGATGATCTTTTTGATCAGCTGCAAGGGTCTTGTGTCTTCTCTAAGATAGATTTGCAGTCCGGTTACCACCAGTTGAAGGTGAAGGCCGAGGATATTCCGAAAACGGCATTTAGATCACGGTATGGGCATTATGAATTTACAGTTATGCCTTTTGGGCTAACTAATGCCCCTGCCGCATTCATGGATTTAATGAACCGGATCTTCCGACCGTACTTAGATCGATTCGTGGTAGTGTTCATTGATGATATCTTGGTCTACTCCCGAAGTGATGCGGAGCATGAGGAGCACTTGAGGATTGTGCTGCAACTTCTACGAGAGAAGAAATTGTTTGCCAAACTGGCAAAGTGCGAGTTTTGGCTTCGGAAGGTAGTCTTCTTGGGCCATGTGATTTCTGCCGCGGGTGTGGCAGTGGACCCAGCGAAGATTGAGGCAGTCCGTGATTGGCCCCGATCGACGACGGTTTCTGAGGTACGTAGCTTTATGGGTTTAGCTGGGTATTACCGTCGGTTTGTGGAAGGCTTTGCGAAGCTCTCCACACCCCTCACTCGCTTGACGCGTAAGGGAGTGAAGTTTATCTGGAGTGAGGACTGTCAAAAGAGCTTTGAGGAGCTGAAGAATAGACTGATGACCGCTCCTATCCTTTCCCTTCCTGTTATGGGAAAAGGATATGTGATCTACAGCGATGCATCACACAGTGGACTCGGATGTGTGTTGATGCAGGAAGGGAGGGTAATTGCATATGCATCAAGACAACTCAAAGAATATGAGAAAAATTACCCTACCCATGACTTGGAGCTTGCTGCTGTAGTGTTTGCACTGAAGCTTTGGCGTCATTATCTATATGGGGAGCATTGTGAAATCTACACCGACCACAAGAGCCTAAAGTATCTGTTCACGCAAAAGGAGCTGAATTTGAGGCAACGTAGGTGGTTAGAGCTATTAAAGGATTATGATGTAGATATTCTCTACCACCCGGGCAAGGCTAATGTGGTCGCTGACGCCTTGAGTAGAAGAGCGGTGCAAAGTTTGTCTACGTTGATCACAGACCAAGCGCCGCTATTAGAGGAGATGAGACGACTCGAGATAGAGGTTGTGTCCCCTGGGGTCACTGCTAGACTGACATCTTTAGTCTTGCAGCCCACTCTGCTGGACAGGATCCGGGAGAAACAGAGTGAGGACCCCCACTTGACCAGGATTAGAGATCAGATTCCGAGTAATCAGTCTGGGGACTTTACGGTAGATGCCTCGGAAGTACTGAGGTACAGGAACCGAGCCTGTGTGCCAACAGATGTGGAGATTAGAGAACAGATATTGCGAGAGGCCCATTACACACCTTATACCCTACATCCTGGTGGGACTAAGATGTATAAGGACCTCAAGGCACACTTCTGGTGGAAAGGCATGAAAACGGATATTGGGAGATTTGTGGCCCAGTGTTTAACTTGTCAGCAGGTGAAAGCTGAGCATCGAGTGCCAGCTGGCAAGTTACAGAGTCTCCCAATTCCCGAGTGGAAATGGGACCACATTACGATGGACTTTGTGGTCGGACTACCGAAGGCACAAGGAGGAGCCGATGCGATCTGGGTAGTTGTAGATCGACTTACCAAGTCGGCGCACTTTCTGCCCATGCAGACTACGTGGCCACTTGAGCGACTAGACCAGCTTTATCTAGATGAGATAGTTAGATTACATGGAGTACCAGCCTCCATTGTATCAGATAGAGACCCGAGGTTTGTTTCGCATTTCTGGATGAGTTTGCAGACAACCTTGGGAACTCAGCTTAGGTTCAGTACTGCTGTTCATCCGCAGACGGATGGACAGTCAGAACGGACGATACAAATCCTGGAGGACATGCTGAGGGCTTGTGTCTTGGATTTCGGCGGAGGGTGGATTCGACACTTATCCTTGGCTGAGTTTGCGTACAACAATAGCTTTCAAGCGAGCATTCAGATGGCTCCGTTTGAAGCGTTGTATGGACGCAAGTGTCGATCACCGCTTTATTGGAGTGACGTGGGTGAAAGGCGGACCTTGGGACCAGATATATTGTTAGAGGCAGAGGAGAAGGTCCGAGTGATTCAACGGCATCTTCAAACCGCCCAAATCCGACAAAGGAGTTATGCCGATATTCGGCGACGAGACTTAGAATTTCAAGTTGGAGAGCACGTATTCCTGAAAGTCTCGCCGTCCAAGGGAATCAGGAGATTCGGCATTCGTGGAAAGCTTAGCCCCCGATACATTGGACCCTTTGAGGTATTGGAGCGTATCGGGCCAGTTGCCTACCGACTTGCACTTCCTCCGAGGCTTGCTGGTGTCCATGATGTGTTTCACGTTTCTACTTTGAGGAAGTATGTCTTCGACCCATCGCACGTCATCGACTTCACACCGCTTGAGATTAGCGAAGATTTGAGGTATGAGGAGCGCCCACTGTGAATTCTGGACCGAGAGGTGAGAGAATTGCGCAATCGGGCCATTCCCTATGTGAAAATCCAATGGGGCAATCATGACGAGCGCGAGGCTACATGGGAGCTCGAGTCGGAGATGAGGGATGCTCACCCCTACTTATTCGAGACATCGGACTGAGGATTATTGTTTAGTCTCGTTTCGAGGACGAAACTCTTTTAGTGGGGGAGGATGTGATGATCCGGACTCCCGCAGGAACTATGCAACATTAAACAGTGACTGTAGGGAGCTTATTCGGTGAAACAGAGCTTGTAGAATCAAAATTGGACATTTAAAATAGACTCTGCGCGAAAATCGAAGCAAATGGGATTTTCCGGGGGCTTTCGGCAAAATTTCGGATGAGAATTTGGCGAAATGGACGTCGTATTTGGACTCAGCGCGCGAAAACGATCGAAATGGTATATTTACTTTAATTTTTCGGCGCAAAATTACTGTTCACGCCGGAACAGTAACTCCGGCCGCCGGAATTACTGTTCCGGCGACCGGCGAGCGGCGGCGGGCAGCGGCGCAGCGGCGGCACAGCGGCGGAGTGCGGAGGCGCGCGGCGCGGGCAGGCGCGGGAAGGGGGCGCTGGTGCGCGGTCCACGGCATGGCGTGCACCGGGTGCACCGAAGTCTTCCCTTGCCACGTGGCGCTTCCCCATTGGCCGGCCGGCTTCTAGAAGCACGTGGGAAGGTGACACATGGCGCTCCCCTATTGGCCGACATCTTCCGGAAGACCCGGCGCGGGGACCAGGCCCGTGCACCACGTGGACACGTGGCAGCTTCTGAGTGGCCCTTGCACAGGCTGTTTCCTGTTATGTGGACACGTGGCGTGTTTTGGTTAGCCTGTTTCGGTGTTTCCTGTTCGGATCCGATCCTGTGTGGAGCCCCAGCCCATTATAAATAGCAATCCCCACCCCTCCTCATTCCTACCTCGGTTTGCGTGCCGTAGAGAGAGAATCTGAGGTTGGGCCCTTTAGGAAAAATATTCCTCTCTCTCCTCTCTCTCTCCTCCAGATTTTAGAATTTTTGGAGTTACAGTTAGTGAGTTATCTGCGACGCGGCGCACTGCGACGGTTTTCTTTTTCGGCCCATTTCCCGTCGCAGTTCCGTCGAAAATTCCCTGTGTGCTAACCAGGAGGAATTTTTGGACGATTTTCACGGCAGCGCGTTCCTAAGAGGTAAGGCTTTGATTTTCGTGTTGATCACTTTGCTCCATTTCGTACTTTTGGCATGATTCCCGAGGTCTCTTTGACCCCCCTTTTTGCTGTGGAAATTTCTGGACAGCATCGACTTCTCCGATTTTTATCTTGGTGTAGGAGCATCAGATCGAGACGTTTAAAGAGTCGATTTTGATCTACTCTTCGCGAGGAATGCAACCGTAATTTTTCTGGATATTTCTGAGCACTATACAGAGGTGAAAAACTCCTCTCTTTTCGTGCTATTTGAAAAACAGCAAAAGCTGTATTTTTATGAATAATATAGTTACACCCTGTGCAATGTGTGTTGCTGTAGGGTACCGTTTTCGGCAGACAGCAGTTCTAGGGGACTGTGGACAGCCAGGAGACTATCTGGGTGTGATTTGAGCTGTTCGAGGTGGGCGGTTGTTGCTTACCTCATTTTTGACAAGCTCACTAGGATTACTGGAACTCCCCTAAAATTTAATATGACAATTGATGAGAACCACTAGGACAAACTAATATGATAATTGATAAGAACTATTGGGACAACTAACAGGACAACTAACAGGACTACTAACAGGACAACTAACAGGACAATTGATGAGAACCGCTGGGGCGAACTCTCCTAAAATTTAATATAACCCCACAAATTATATGATGACTTATATTGGGCACTGTGATTGGGACAAAGGCTATAATCTCGCATGCAATAACTTTTATAACAATCAATCTTTTTAAAAGAAATATTTGACACTTTTCTACAGCTTTTAAATAATGGCATGCTTTCTTGCTCATCTAGTTAGCCACTATTTATTGCTACACTATCATCTTGGGATTCGTACATGTTTCATTGTTGTCCTGTGCATCCAGAGGTTTGTTGCTCAAGTGTGAGCAGGGGTTTGGGATAGTGTAGTCGAGATTGCATTAGATTGTGGATTTGTGGGGTATTGCGGTAACCGCGGACAGTAGGCGGTCGACCAGATGTTTACCCTTGCATCAGATTGGGGTTGAGTCTGGTTTATTGCATCAGCTGGGGATTGGGTTTCTGTAGTGGATGGAGTTTCCCACTTTGATCATAGTTATGATCCAGTCCTGCTATATTGAGATATGTGCTACAGAGATACTTGAGATACTGATGACAGAGATGCTTTACTCGTGTGGGTCGCTCCCCTCGAGTGCCACTCCGGAGGTGGGCTTTTTCAGACCCAGCCGTGTGTGCCGGTCTGATACTTATGTTGGGATGCGAGCCGTGCGAGCCGATCCCGCGGTTTCGAGCCGTGTGTGCAGATTCCGCTGTGCAGGCAGTACCAGTTGTTTCTGGTGTCTAGATTGGATTTATTTGGACAGATACCATTTCTGATGCATGCATACAGTTTTGACAGCATAGTAGTGGTAGTTTTCCTGTTTCAGCATCTTATGTATTTTACCACTTCTCCCTTTTGCCTCTAGTAGTCCTAGTGGGTGCGTCAGAGTTGAGGTTTTACCCACTAGGGGAGGCTGCTGGTCTATCTGGTAGTTCTCACCCCCATTATTATTTTCTGTTTCTTTCCTCTCCTTTATTTTGCAGAGTCATCTGCAGGAGCTGCTAGGCATTCGGCAGCGGATCGAGGTAAGGGGATCACCGAATAGATAGATCTCCTGTGAGATTGAGAGCTGTAAATAGACGTTGTACCCTTCACTCAGACTGTGGTATTCTCCTTTTATTTGGGTCTGGCTACTGCCAGCAGGTTGTACTATTTGGTGAGCTGAGAGATTATTGTACTTATTACTGCTTTATTTGTAGTTCCAGTCTGAGATACTATGTGGTTATTCTACTTCAGCTCTGTATTATGCTCTTTTATTGTTCATATTATATCGGAGCAGGTTACCAGCGCTTCGTGTACTCGGGAAATCCCGTGTGCACGGCGGATCTGTTGGCGAGCCCGGGTTCCGGGGCGTGACAACAGGTGTTTTATGTACAAGACCCCTTAGAGGAAGATTGGCATGTTGTAGTTGGTACAAAACCTAGAGACTTGTTTGACATGTCTGCAAAAGAGGAAGAGTGTGGAGATGATATGGAGATGTACTATCCAAATGGTTTAGAGAGTTTTTACAAGTCAACAAATTAGGAGAAGCTGCTGCTCAAGAAGCTGCTTGACCAGCTGCTCAGCTGCTTGAGCAGCAGCAGCAGCTGCTGCTCAAGCTCTTGAGCAGTAGCTGCTACTGCTCAAGCTCAAGCAGCTGAGCAGCTGCTCAAGCAGCAGCTTGAGCAGCAGCAGCAGCAGCTGCTGCTCAAGCTGTTGAGCAGCTGCTCAAGCAGCCGCAGCTGCTGCTGCTGCTCAAGCAGCTGTTAACAATTGTGTGTTCTAATATACTAATCAAGCAGCTCAAGCAGCTGCTGCTCAAGCAGCTGTTGATTAGTGTTCAAGCAGTTGTTGATTAGTGCTCAAGCAGCTGTTGATTAGTTCTAATTTGCAAAATTGCGAAATGCGGCGAAATGTCCTGTAACATATTTTAAATATGATTACAGTCGAGTTCGGTGCGTTTCAGACCGACGCGAAGTCCATCGGGTCGAAAAGTGAGTTGAAGTTCAAGGAATTAGCGAATTTCAGAAATTCAGATTTTTGTTATCGGCAAGCTTTTTCGAGGCCCTATTTTTTACAACTCAACCAATTATGAGAAGCTGCTGCTCAAGAAGCTGCTTGACCAGCAACTTGAACAGCAGTAGCTGCTGCTGCTGCTCAAGCAGCTGAGCAGCTGCTCAAGCAGCAGCTTGAGCAGCAGCAGCTGCTGTTGCTACTCAAGCAGCTGTTAACAATTGTGTGTTCTAATATACTAATCAAGCAGCTCAAGCAGCTGCTGCTCAAGCAGCTGTTGATTAGTTCTAATTTGCAAAATTGCGAAATGCGGCGAAATGACCTGTAACATATTTTAAATATGATTACAGTCGAGTTCGGTGCGTTTCAGACCGACGCGAAGTGCATCAGGTCGAAAAGTGAGTTGAAGTTCAAGGAATTAGCAAATTTCAGAAATTCAGATTTTTGTTAACGGCAAGCTTTTTCGAGGCCCTATTTTTTACAACTCAACCAATTAGGAGAAGCTGCTTGACCAGCTGCTCAAGCTCTTGAGCAGCAGCAGCAGCTGCTGCTGCTCAAGCAGCTGAGCAGCTGCTCAAGCAGCAGCTCCTCATTCCTGCAGCTGCTCCTGCAGGGAGCAAATTCCCCAAATTGCCCTCATTCCTACAGCTGCTCCTGCAGGGAGCAAATTCGGAAACCCCTTTTCATTTGCGTTTTGCCGCCAACTGGAAAATCAAAATTGTAATTTTTATTCTTTCCTTTATTCTACAAATTTTTCTTAAACCCCCCACGATTTATTTTAAATTTTTGGGCTGCGCTAAGCCCTCGGAATAGGGCTCCGAAAAAGCTTGGCGATAAACTGCATCAGCAAAAACTGCAGTTTCAGAATTCTTAAAGCATTTTGCTTCGCTTCGTTCTCCTATTTTCTTTCAATCTCTCACCTCGCCACTTCATCCCTTTTAATCAGCAGACTTTTCTGAGACACCTCACGATTTCTTTTTAATTTTTTGACTACACTAAGTCTTCAAAATAGGGCCTCGAAAAAGCTTGTCGATAACAAAAATCAGAATTTCTTAAATTCGCTAAGTCCTTGAACTTCAACTCACTTTTCGACCCGATGTACTTCGCGTCGGTCCGAAACGCACCGAACTCGACTGTAATCATGTTTAAAATATGTTACAGGTCATTTCGCCGCATTTCGCCATTTTGCAAATTCGGCGAACGGGGACTTAAGCTTTGCAATTTAAAGCTTCAAAAACTCTCAATTCCAACCCACTTTTCGACTCGACGGCTTTTGCATCGATTCAAAATTTCTTCTTTTCTCAAGCAGCCAGCAGCAAAGGATTCAAAAAAGAGGACAAGGGATCAATTGTGTGCAATCTACACATAAGGTTATGTTTGGAAACAAAGAGGACAAGGGATCTAGTAGTAGTGCGGCTTTTTGATTCCTTGTTTGCTTCTTCCTAATAAAGATGAGTTTCTTCACAAGCCACTCAACATTAACAAGAGCAGAGATGCCTATCTTTTCGACTGACAACCCCTTTAACTTAACTTTTGATTTTCTTGAATCAAAGTGATTCCAATCAATAAAATTTGGGACTTTAACAAATTTATCGATCGATGATTCCATCAAATCTCACCACTTTAATCACTTTTCAGCAAATAAAACTGATCTAACAAATGGTTAATATGTAAAAGAGCCATTAAATCAAACAAAATTTTCAACTTTACTAAATAGAAGTACTTACATTACTTAAATTTTTTTAAAAAATTACAAGGTAAAATTGAGGTGCCTAAGCCTATAGTTGAGGAACACTATGTCAAATTTATTATACCAGCAAAGGATTAAAAAAAAAATCCAATTAGAAATTGGCCATAAAAGACGAAGCTTGATTGAGTCTTTGATAAAAAACAAAATATAGTATCGAAAGTAATGACCTTTTTTTTTATAAGTGCTGTCAATCTAAGCCTTTTTTTTTTTATGGATTCTTTTCATTATTTGTAAAAAGTAAAAATATATAATGATTCGATATTTATTTGTTCTGTGTGTTGAATGTGGAAATGATTAGGTTCTTTTCTTAGAATTTTATCTTCTCATATAGATTGAAAATAGTATGCTAATTAAATCTTTTTGTTGTTTCACAGTCGCTTAATAGATTTTTTTTTTTTTTCTAATGCAGGTTTGATTAAGTTAAGGAGAAGTAATCTGGTGACTAATTGCAATGTCGATCTCCTCCTTTCCTTCATTTTGTATATGACTCAAATATGTATTTGAAGTATATATGTCGATATAATTTTGTTGTTGCAATTAATTAAATTGATGGTATTTTTTGTCTATTATGGATGTTGATTAGATGATATATACTTGAAATTTTATAAATTGATGGTATTTTTTGTCTATTATGGATGTTGATTAGATGATATATACTTGAAATTTTATAAATTGATAGTATTTTGCCTATGACTAAAATTTATCGTGCTTAATTGTAATCATTTGCATGTTTTTAAATATCTTTTCAAAATCTTCTGTGTTGATATGAAATAATTATTTTACCTAATTAAACTACTATTTTATTGCTAATTATAAAAATGAATAAAAAATTCTCTTTTTTCGGCATTTTTTTTTTGTTAGGATATAAATTTATTTGCCGACACTTTTAATTCTATTTGCCGACACTTTTTTGTTGGGATAATTAATTGGAAAAACTATAATTTTAAAATTATTTTGGCACTTATGAGTGTCATTAAAAATAATTAGAGGCTGGCGGTTTTGAGTGCAGGGAAATGATTGTTTTCCTGGCACTTTTGAGTGCCACTAAAAAGGGATATGCTGGCGGTTTGGAGTGCCGATACAGATCGTTTTTCTAGCACTTATGAGTGCCACTAAAAAGGGATATGCTGGCGGTTTGGAGTGCCGATATAGATCGTTTTCCTGGCACTTTTGAGTGCCACTAAAAAGGAATATGCTGGCGGTTTTGTCACGCCCCGGGGTCGAAACTGCGACCCGGGCTCGCTAACAGATCCGCCGCCCATACGGTGAACCCCGTATAGACGAAGCGTCAAACTTGCAAAAGGAAGATACTATACTAAATAGATATCAGAGCTGAAAATAAACTGCTAGAAATAAAATATATACAACACAAAGCCCTCACCAAAAATACAAAAATCTCTCTCAGCAATAAAGGAAAGTACAACTCTATCCCTCGCTACAAGTCTCTCAATAAGAAACTCTCAAAATAATAAGGGTACATCTACTCTCTGGACGACGACTGGTAGGGATCTAGTTCGTGACTCCCTCACCTCGATCCGAAGAAGCAGCAACTGGAGCAGCAGAAACAGGAGCAGACGTCCCTGGGGAAAAAATACACCACGACGGGTGTGAGAACTACATCCCACAGTAGTTCTCAGTGGGTGCCGTCAACAAGCCCAAGGGTCTGCCCACTAAGTCTACTAGAGGCATGCTGCAACAAATGAAATACTGAAGAAAAGAGCTGGAAATGAATAACTCTACAGCTACTATGCCCCTATCTAGATGCTCAAAAAGCGGAACAGATGATAACATGGTGCATCTACTAACATATCAATATAGTCACCCAATCTGAAACTGACTGCCTCCTCGGGTCCAGTCAAACCTGCGCCTACCTACTGCCGCACATCCTCAACAGGACGGGTCTACCGTAGGTATGTCCGTAGCTGCCAAAACTGGCTCAGCCAGAGGGACTGTGTCCGTAACTGCCAAAACTGGCTCAGTCAGAGGGACGGCGTCCGTAACTGCCAAAACTGGCTCAGTCAGAGGGACGGCGTCGACAAGTCGCGATACCAAAGTGCAGACCCACCCCGGACGTGGCACTCGAGGGGAGCGACCCAACGAGGACAAGGGTATCCGCGCACTCTGTCGAGTTGGCACTGCAGGCTATAGTCAGAATCCATGCTCACGCTCTGAACGAAACAAACCCAGGATCCTCAAACATCTCGCACAACGGTCGGAGCACTCTCGACGACTCAGCTGATCAGCTCTCTCGAAATCTCAAGTCACAAGCAACTCCACCAACTCATAGCACAAAGTCGCATCCACAGCGAACAACTGCCTCATCAGGCCAAACATCGCATCCACTGCGAACAACTGCCTCAACAGGCCAACATCGCATCCACTGCGAGCAACTGCCTCAACAAGCCAACATCGCATCCGCTGCGAGAAACTGTCTCGACAGGCCAAACAGGCCGAGCATCGCATCCACTGCGAGAAACTGTCTCAACAGGCCAAACAGGTCGAACATCACATCCACTGCGAGAAACTGTCTCAACAGGCCAAACAGGCCGAACATCGCATCCACTGCGAACAACTGCCTCAACAGGCCACAATATCCCAACATTCAGACTCACTGACAAGATAAACTCCACCACTGACACAATGAAGGGTCCGGGAACCCCGAAAGACTAGAACCTACAACCCTAATCAAACAAGAACAGGCTCTAGGCATAGCTTTTCGTTGTTCTCATCCCAAGAAGAAGGCAGACCTTAGAACCCAGACCACTCGAATCATTTCGTGTGGTTAATTTATAGGAAAAAGGTGACATTTCTTACTGAAAGCCATTTGATCTAGAAGAAATCCATATTTAATGATTTTTAGTTCTTTTTAGGAAAACAGTTGAAAACAAGTTTTATATCCAAACCTCGAAGAGCTAATACCTTCGTCCAATCAAACAAGAACGGACTCAGGCGACCCTACGATGCTTGGAATAAAACATTTGGTAGACTAAAATCATATGTGTGTCCAAAAAGGGTTCTGGGTTTAAGGTCCTGCTAACACTGATATACCGCTGCCACTAACACAGCGGCGACAGATGAAACAAGAAAATAAAACACCTCGGGACCGCCGTCTACCCGAACGGCTCCCGCCACAGATGATCGATGAACAACAACTATCAGACTCCACTCTGCTCCCAAGCACGAGTGTAGAATGCATCCCACACTAAAAGAAATCCGACCACTCGGCCCACTACCCGGGCGAGTAAAACACTATGTCCAGGGAGAAAAGAAGTGTGGATGTCTAAAGCAGAAATAACCTAGCCCAAGTTGGAGTTTTCTACAGTCTGGCTGAACATGCTGCATATGATGGGGGTGCTAGGTCAAGTTCCAAGATAACAATAATTTTACAAATAGTAGGAAACAAAAGATCGCATGATCAACAATTAACTCTAGAATTATCAGCTATCACATTCTAGCATGCTACACAAGAATATCACTATCATGCATTGTCCTACTATAGCAGAGTTAATGAACATTCCATCAATCTTGGAGACAGGGCCACCCACCTGAAGAGCTGAACTGTCCAAGGTTCCACAGCTGAAAGTACCCAGAAACCCAAATCTCCAACTCCAACGGGTCCAGCAATACCCGCAAACCCTCTTGGGTACAAAACAAGGCTAACAGTTACTCTTAATTCCAAAAATTAATCAAATAATCACACCCTGAAATTCAGCCTCAAATATGCTAATTTTTCACCTGCAAAAAGTGCCCTGAAAATTCCAATAAAAATATCACTGCGATCGCCGCGTCGAGACCTTCGAAACGGGTACCTGCACGTCCAATTCTGAGCCCCGTAGGCCAAGTTAAAATTCCACAGTACAGGCGCGCAAAATCTTACACCCACATAACAGTAAAACTCTGCACAGTAAAAGGGGAAACAGTGTACCCTCGGGCATGCCTCAGAAAAATCCCGGAAAAATACGACAATAATCCTCGCGACGAGTAGATCAAAAAAGTGTATAGGCTCGTCTCGATCCGACGCTCGAGTGCAGAGATAAAATTCCGGCAAGGGGCTGCTGTCCAAAAACTCCATCAGCAAATAGCGGCTTAGAAATGTCTCGAAAACCATGCCATAAACTCTGAATCCAGCAAGATGATCAACACGAAAGTTGAAGACGTACCTCTCATGAATCCAACGCCATAGAAATCGTCCAAAAATACCATCGGAGTAGCTTTGTGGATCTCTCAGACCGAAATGCGGCGATAATGGGCCTCTGATGAACGATCGTCGCTCCGCGCTACGATGCCGAAATCGTCGACGCCGCGGCTTCCAAAAATTCCGGGACTCTGCCAGAAGATGCGCAACACGAAGATCTCCAACTTTCCTGAAGGGTCCAAGGGCAGAGAGGTTCGGGAAAAGGCTCAAAAAGCCCGAGTAAAGGGGCTATTTATAGGCCCAGCCCGAAAAATCTAGAATTTGGACTTTTAGGCCCAAAACCGGGCGCCCGGAACATTCGGGCCGCTACAGTGTTGGGCCTGGCCCAACACTGTGCGCGCCCGGAAGTTCCAGAGGCCGCCACGTGTCCGGCCGACACTCCCAGCGCGCGGCGCACGCGCGCCCGCGAATCGCGGGGCGACGCGTGGCCGACACGCGGGCGTGGGGCGGCTGCACCCGGCCAATCGCGGGGCGCCACGTGGCGCCCCCACGTCGGCCCCCAACCGCTCCGCCGTACAGACACCTGCCCCCACCGCTGCGTGGACCGCGCGCACAAGGACCCGCCAACCAAGAGCCGCCATGTGGCCACCCCCGGTCCACCGTGCACCCGCGCAATTTCCATGGACCGCGCCTGCCGCACCGGCCCAATCGGAAGGAGCCACGTGACCAGCGACCGGTGCACGCTTCCGCGGTGGACCGCGCGCCTCCGCCGCCGCCAGCCGCCGCACTCCGCCGCCCGTCGCCGCCGCCGGGGGCCTCTCCGTCCGCCGGAATAGTACCGCCGAACCTCAAAATCTGTGCCGGGTCATCCGGGCTCCGAAAAATTCAAGTAAATAGTCCATTTCGATCGTTTTCGCGCGCTGAATCCAAATCCGAAGTCCGTTTGGCCAAATTCCGCTTCTAAAATTTCTCGAAAATTCTCGAAAAAGTAAACTTGATCCATTTTTCTTGCCGGGTCAATTTCTTGGTTCCAATATGCGCGCAAAAACCTCAATCACCCAACATGGGTCTCCTGATAAGCAATCTTGCTCCAATTTCACCAGAAATCCTTTTTCGGGGCCCGACACACGCACAAACACTCCCAGAAGCCACTAATCCATCAATAAACCATAAGTGGGGATTCGGGTCCTTACAGGTTTGGAGTGCCGATACAGATCGTTTTCCTGGCACTTATGAGTGTCACTAAAAAGGGATATGCTGGCGGTTTGGAGTGCCGATACAGATCGTTTTCCTGGCACTTATGAGTGCCACTAAAAATGGATATGCTGGCGGTTTGGAGTGCCGATACAGATCGTTTTCCTGGCACTTATGAGTGCCACTAAAAAGGGATATGCTGGTGGTTTGGAGTGCCGATACAGATCGTTTTCCTGGCACTTTTGAGTGCCACTAAAAAAGGGATATGCTGGCGGTTTGGAGTACCGATACAGATCGTTTTCCTGGCACTTATGAGTGCCACTAAAAAGGGATATATTGGCGGTTTAGAGTGCCGATACAGATCGTTTTTCTGGCACTTATGAGTGCCACTAAAAAGGGATATGCTGGCGGTTGAAAGCGCCGGCTTTTCATTCTATGCTGGCGGTTTGATATAAGTGCCAGCAAAAGAAATGCCGACGCAGTTTTAGCCGGCACTTTTGACTGCCACAAAAAATGCCGGGAAAAATAATTACCAGCACTTTTTCGATGTTTTCTGGCAGTTTAAAGTGCCGCTAAAAGCCAGTATTGGTGTAGTGCATGCTTGATCCCGATTGGGAGTTCTCGGTTGTTCGTCGTATTCCGGTCTTTTGACCGCGAGCTTGAGCGTCTATATTGAGACTGCCATGCACCAGTTGGACATCTTCACGTATACCAGTGGCCTGGTCCCCCATAGTGGTGTTCTTTACCGGTAGAGTGGTCTGAACGACCCGTGAGCCTATTTATAGGCCTGCACCTGTGGGACCGGGCGATATTGGGCCCCTTTGATAGTCAGTAGGTGTGGGGCCCATTTATATGCCTTCATTATATATGCTTTCATATCTGCTAGATATCTGTTTTTCCTACCTGCTATATACCTGCATTTTATTATACCATATTTGCTTTACTGCTTACACCCACTGAGATACATTCAGTTGTGTGTCACACCCCTTGGTGACTTTGCAAGTCGGTCGGGTAGTAGGCATCGGGATGATCTATGAGGACACTGCGTTAATACCGTTCCGTGAAAGAACATTTTCTAGTTATTTCCAGTTGTTTTATAACATGTTTAAGACTTTAATTTTGTTGGATTAACTGTAGTAGATGTTTAATTGTTTATGCTTTCTCTAGTAAAGCTTACTTTGAATATTAAGTGTTTGTTCTTGCCTAGCCGAGCGTGTGTAGGAAAGATATTGGTTTTGGACAAGAAATCTTCTATGCGCGTGGCGAATCTGGTCGCATCCTAGAATTACTTTCTGAACTCTAATATATATATATATATATATATATATATATATATATATATATATATATATATATATATATATATATATATATATATATATATATATATATATATATATATATATATATATATATATATATATACCGCTTTTAAAATCTGAAGCGTGACAATATTTACAGAAAACTGTATGAAATTAACTCAAATAAAAAAAAAACTTTCGTGGGAGAACAACAAACCAGTAAAAAGGAATTGAACTAAAAAGTTCCAATTTATTTCCTTCATATATGCAAAAAATGACACCTAAATCAACTTTTTGTTTCTACATAAATTGTGGAATAAACTCCAATAACTTGAATCATCAAAACCTATCAATAATACAACAACAACAACAACAACACTTAGCTTCTGCAATTCTCTGTTGCATATGTTGTAGCAACTTATGTTGCACAAATGTAATAACACTCCAATGTGAGTTAGATCAAATGTAATTTTGTCAATAAAGCCCTCGTAAAATCAGCGATTCGCGGGTCTAATGTCCAGCAAGAAGAGAGCATGTTCGTGTTTCGCGGCGCATCCATACATAAATGTACTGTATTTTCTGTGAACTCCTAAGAGCCTTCCTTGTCCTCCTGCTCTTTGATGAAACTGTTGGATTTTATTTGGGATTTATTGGTGATTTAAAACTTAATTTGTGACGCCCCACTTCCCAGGGGGTCACCCATCCTACAACTACTCTAGCTCTAGCACGCTTAACTCTCATGTTCCTCTTGGATCTTGCTACCATCCAAAATGCTATAGCCGGGTTAGAGATTTAATCCTATTATATCATTTATATATAGGACTAATCCAAATTCCGGGGGTGTCACATTCTTCCCCCCTTTAAGCCCTGACGTCCACGTCAGGCTCAAGCACACTCACAAGCACCAGGCGATGTGAGACTCGTCTCGCTAGCCTTAGCCGACCTTGTAGGGAGCTGCACTCCACCTACAACGGTCATTTAGCCGGGGAGCCACACTCTACCCGCTATATAACCCTGGCTCAGCCGAGACTCATCTCACATTTCCGGCTGGTGAATGGCTCTGATACCAATTGTGACGCCCCACTTCCCAGGGGGTCACCCATCCTAGAACTACTCTAGCTCTAGCACGCTTAACTCTCATCTTCCTCTTGGATCTTGCTACCATCCAAAATGCTATAGCCGGGTTAGAGATTTAGTCCTATTATATCATTTATATATAGGACTAATCCAAATTCCGGGGGTGTCACATAATTTGTCTCTTGAGGAGCCCAATCCATAATGGGCCTCACTTGGTAGCCCATGCTTTGGTTACCACATGTGAGGTTTAGTCCCACATTGGAAACCAATGACTTGTTGTTGCTATTTATATACTCTTTCATTCTCTTGTTAGATACTTGGGTAATTGTGAGAGTTATACTCTCGACTAAACACACGCACGGCACGAGCCGGGTCGGGTGGCGGCGCGCGTGATCCGTTATCCGGTTCATTTTATTTTTCTTTTATTTAATCCGAAATTTGGTTGCCTTAATCCGTAAGTCACGGGCACGTAAGGGCTTATCTTCCGGAGCCTTTCAACCATGCCGTTGGAGCACGATCGCTCGCTTCGGGTGTTTAAAAGGAGTTTAAAACCCGAACGTTATCCATATGTCTTACGGTGCCAGTGACATCTTCTTTTTCCCCAATTCTACTATTCCAGATATTACCGTCTTCATTTTGTTCTTTCTTTCGATTTGCTGGATCCCTGAAAGTTTGCCGGGTTCATCTTGCGCCACCTTGAAATCGTGCCGACGGGGTGGAACGTGAATGTTGTATCGCTGGAAGGGATTGCCGGGAAGCCTCGCATGTAGAGGGGCAATCTTGCTTCTAGGACAGTGCCCTGCACGCCTCGATCCACAGGCCTTCTCTAAACCTTTTCTCTTACAGCATTTATTATTTAACTCCTGATCGGATTTTTACAAATTGAATTTGCTGATTTTAAATCATTTAAAAGAATTAACTTGAAAAGATAAATATTTTACAACAGAAACTCCACCATTGCCTTAGAGCATTCTCTGTCATAAGAAATTTATAACACAGGAAACATAAAATGAGTGACACATTTTTAACTTGTAACCCCTTGTTTGTTACCTAGTATTTTCGCAAAATGCGTATAAGTCACTGCATTAAATACACTTTCTGAGACATTGCAATTTCATCTGGAAAAAAAATTCCTATTAAATAATCCTTTTAGATCTGTTTCAGGTAAAGGAATTGCGAAATAAGAAAGTGTAGAAATAAGTTCCCTATATCCGGATAGTACAAGGACTTATCATACAATTAGCAAGGTAAAAATGTACAGAATTTATATAAATTATGGACCATTTTTATCCAGTTGCCCAATTTTTTGAAAATTTGATTTTACTGCTCAGCTTTTCAATTTGTTTGATTTGAATCGGTCAATAAATTTGAATGTGTGGTTTATCTTTACATATATATAATTAGTGTATTTTTATGCAATTCTCGCAACTATAAATTAATTAGTTTAAATTTCAAACAACATCCAAATATCTTTATAAATTGATGTCGCCAAAATAATATTTACTACTGACAGAACACATGCATTGAATCTAACTATGTTTTAGCTACTCTGCTCAGATTATAGCAGATATTGTTCCGGCAAAATCAACTCCCAATTCAAATTGGAGATTTTAGAAGAGGGGCGAGGGGACGTGCTCACAAAAGTTGCTCTTCCGAGCACTTGGAGGTTGGTTTTAGAGTTGCACATCCGAGTACTTTCGAGTACAAACAACATTCAAATATCTCTATGAATTGATATCGCCAAAACAATATTTACTATTGACAGAACATATACATTGAATCTAATTGTATTTTAAACTTATCTGTTATAATAATAGCAGATATCGCTCCGGCAATATCAACTCCAAATTCAAATAGGAGATTTTAGAAGAGGGGGGTGGGCGTATGTACGCACTCACAAAAGTTGCGAGTACTTCGAGTACAAACAATGTTCAAATATCTCTATAAATTGATATCGCCAAAACAAATATTTACTACTGACAGAATACATGCATTGAATCTAGCTGTATTTTGAACTTATCTGTTATAATAATAGCAGATATCGCTCCGGCAATATCAACTACAAATTCAAATAGGAGATTTTAGAAGAGGAGGGTGGGCGTATGTACGTACTCACAAAAGTTGCTCTTCTGAGTACTTCGAAGTATAAACAATATTCAAATATCTCTATAAATTGATATCGTCAAAACAAATATTTATTACTGACAGAACATATGCATTGAATCTAGCTGTATTTTGAACTTATCTGTTATAATAATAGCAGATATCGCTCCGGCAATATCAACTCCAAATTCAAATAGGAGATTTTAGAAGAGGAGGGTGGGCGTATGTACATACTCACAAAAGTTGCTCTTCTGAGTATTTCGAAGTATAAACAATATTCAAATATCTCTATAAATTGATATCGCCAAAATAAATATTTACTACTGACAGAACACATACATTGAATCTAGCTATATTTTAAACTTATCTGTTATGATAATATACAGCAGATATTGCCGGCAAATTCAAATTGGAGATTTTAGAAGCTAGAGAGGGGATGGGGGGGGGAAGAGTGCTAACAAAAGTTGCTCTTCTGAGTACTTGGTTTTCATCTTGCAAGCTTTGCTCACTATAATAAAATTAGGCTATAGCGACACTTTTAAGTGTTTCTAAAATCTAAAAAAAGTATCGCTGACAAAAATACCGACACTTATTGAAAGTGTTGCCATATGTGCCGTCGCTAGGGTGTATAGCGACACATTTTTGTAATGTGTTCCAAAAATGTGTCCCTATAATCTAATTTTGGATATAGGTGGAATATAGATAAGACATTTATACAAAAGTGTCACAAATATGTGTCCCTATAACCTAATTTTATTGTAGTGTTAAGCCCAGTGCTTGAACCCACTGAGTGTGCTCTGAGCAGTGTAAATTGCTGCAGCAGCTAAAATTTGAAGGGCGAAATTTGAGCATTTGGTACTCCACAAGGGAGCTCAATGAGGAAAAATGATAGGAGCTCTACCTGGTTCAAATTTAAAGGAGAAAATAATAATAATAATAATAATAATAATAATAATAATAAATCATTCTTTTACTGTTCCCACATTACAACTTAAACACTTTAATCTGTAAACTTTCGCAGGTGTTGTAATTAGTCCTTGGCATTTTAGACACACACACAAAAAAAAAAAAGGTGTTAATTTTGTTTTGAAGTAAAATGAAATCATTAGTTTATAATAAGAAAACATATATATATATATATATATTTCAGTTAGATTAACGTGTAATATATAGAGCTAGACTTGTGTGCTTTTAAAAGCGTGATGACTTACGACGTGTTATCAAGTTGTTTTTTAATTTTGGAACTTTCGAATCGCCGATCGGCTCTGTTGGACTTGATCTAGAGTATTTAAAATATCTAGAAAATAAATTTCGTAATTTTTGATATTATTTATCTAGTGATCGAAGGATCCAAAATTAATAATTTTAACGATCGTGGTGAGTCGTTTACAAGTTTAACGATAAAAAAATATTTAAATTACGTGAAAATTTTTTTATACCATATAAAGTAAGATCAATATCTTTGATTTAAAATTTTAGTGTCATATCATTACTTTTTGTGATAATTTTATTTTCGGTCGTTGATTTTGAACTTTTTCTATCCCTAGGTAAATGATATCGAAAAATTATAAAATTTATTTTCTAGATCTTTCAAATACTCTAAATCAAGTTTAACGGATTCGATTGTCGATTTGAAAGTTCCAGCATTGAAAACAACTTAATAGCACGAAAACCTCCGTACTTCTAAAAACACACAAGCCGGACTCTAATATATATATATTGTGTAATTTAGGATCTATCTAAATGTATAAATATCTTATTCGAAATATCTCTTTGATTTTCTCCGAAAACTTATATAATATTTGATAGACAAAAACTGTGATTAAATTCTAAAATGAATATCATATTTGAACTTCAAATTATTTTTTCGAAATAAGAGAAATCACTTCGTTTGACGAAATATGCTATTATGCTGAATTATGAATATAAGAACATTTCAAGAACCAAAAATTCAATTTCCAACTTCAAAACATATAAAAAAATTTTAGTACTGAATAATGTTAAATCGAAACGGCGAAAAATAGATCCAAGAAAAATAATATAAGAAAAGAAAAGAAAGAGCACACCAAGTTTTACGTGGTTCGGCCACCGGCCTACATCCACGGGCGAAGACGGAGCAAAGACTTTTATTAAAGCCAAAAGAAGAATACAATGATTATATCTCTCAAGAAAACCGAAACTCCGAATAGATCCGAAATATCAAAATTTGCATCCACCCTAACGATTCCTAAGAATCCAATCGTATGGACGCCCTCACCTTAGAGCTCCAATTCCTTAATTAATTGCCGGCTTCATTAGCAACATATGGCTCCTCCAATACGGCCTCTCTTCTCTTGGGTTGCTTAAATTAATTAGAGCATAGCCTCTAATTAAAATCCCGGCTTCATTAATATGGCCGTATGTACCAACACCAACAACACGTATCTTCCTTGCTTGACCTAAATTAATTAGCGCTTCGGCTAATTAAAAGTTGCGGCGTCATTAAAGTGGCCGGGCATGCTATATATAATATATGCCTCCAAACTAGAATCTAATTAGGATTTGTAGTCTAATTAAACTCCTAATTAAATTCTAATTTTACCCAACAATCTAAATCTTATATTATCCTAATTAGATTAGGATTTAACTTCAATTTAGATAAATACAAATCTAAACCAAATAATAACAATCTCCACCTTGGTTTGATTTGTAGTCTTTAGCCGCTGTGTTGAGGTTGCCACAAAACTCCACCTTGACTTGAATTTCACCTTAATGCTCCTTAATGCTCCGTGCTCCGTCTTCTCCAAACGCCCCATAGGGCCTCAAATGCTGCTAACTGCCACCAAGTCCAAACAATGTTTGAACTTGGCAATTGTAAGAGACTTAGTAAGCATGTCCGCCGGATTGTCCTCGGTACTAATTTTCTTAACAGTCACTGTGCGCTTTCCGATCACATCCCGAACAAAGTGAAACTTTACATCGATGTGCTTCGTCCTATCATGAAACATTTGATCTTTAGACAAATGAATAGCACTCTGACTATCTGAATAAACAATCGTCGGCTCCCAATAAGAAGTAAGCTCTCCATATAAGCCTCTTAACCACATAGCTTCCTTCACACCCTCTGTCATAGCAATATATTCCGCCTCGGTCGTGGACAAGGCGACAATGGGTTGTAATGAAGCTTTCCAACTAACTGCACATCCTCCAATAGAGAAAATATACCCTGAAAGTGATCTCCTCCTATCCAAATCACCTGCGAAATCCGAATCAACATATCCAACCACACCATCCTTACACCTCCCAAACTCCAAACAAGTGCTAGTGGTACCTCGTAAGTATCTCATAATCCACTTAACAGCTTGCCAATGAGCCTTACCAGGATTGGTCATATATCTGCTAACCATGCTCACTGCGTAAGAGATGTCCGGTCGTGTGCAAACCATGGCGTACATGATGCTCCCGACAGTGCTAGAATATGGAACATGTGACATGTACTCCCTATCATCATCGGATTGTGGTGATAACTCGGCCGAAAGTTTGAAATGCGCCGCAAAAAGAGTGCTCACCGGTTTTGCGTCTGCCATACCGAAACGCTTTAGAATTTTCTCTATATATTTTTCTTGTGATAAATGCAGAAGTCCTGAATTCTTGTCTCTCTTAATTTCCATACCAAGAATTTTCTTAGCAGCACCCAGATCTTTCATCTCAAACACACCCTTTAATGAAGCCTTCAACTTATTAATCTCAACTATGTCGTCGGAAGCAATCAACATATCATCGACATAGAGCAACAAATATATGAAAGATCCCTGATCAAGCTTCCTAAAATATACGCAACTGTCACGCTTGCTTCTTGAATATCCGTGACCTGTCATAAAGGAGTCAAATCGCTTGTACCATTGTCGAGGAGACTGCTTCAAGCCATAAAGCGATTTTCTTAACAGGCAAACATGGTCCTCATTCCCTTCAATAATGAATCCCTCTGGCTGCTTCATATAAATTTGCTCCTCAAGTTCTCCATGTAGAAAAGCTGTCTTAACATCAAGCTGCTCAAGATACAAATCATGCATGGCTACTAATGATAGAAGAACACGAATAGAAGTATGCTTCACGACGGGTGAGAAAATATCATTAAAATCAACACCTTCTACCTGACTGTAGCCCTTAGCAACTAAACGAGCTTTATACCTTGTATCTTCCACGCCAGGGATTCCTTCCTTTTTCTTGAAGACCCACTTGCAGCCAACAATTTTCTTGCCTGTAGGCGGTTTTACCAACTCCCATGTGTGATTCTTATGAAGAGACTCCATCTCTTCATTCATTGCTACCAACCACTCTGCAGAACTGGCACTAGAAATAGCTTGATTATATGTGGAAGGTTCTCCTTCTTCTTCTGTATCTTGTGCCACTGAAAGAGCATAGGCAACCATATTTTCATAACCATATCTTTGCGGTGGTTTTATCTGTCTCCTCGCTCTACTTGTAGCAATGCTCTGCCTCTCAACTTGTGTGGTTTCAGTAACTGAGGTGTCTGGCAACTGAACTTCCTTTGACTGAGAAGAATTCTGTGACTGAACTATACCATCGGTCTCTACCTCCACCTGCTTGCTAGCACTCGGGGTCTCATCAGAAGAATTTCGGTTAGGATATAGCATAATAGACTCATCAAACGTGACATCCCTACTAATAATTAATTTAGACGATTCAGGACACCACAATCTATATCCCTTAACCCCCGTCGCATAACCAATAAAGATGCACTTTTTAGCCCTAGGTTCTAACTTGCCTTCATTTACATGAAAATAAGCAGGACAACCAAATATGCGCAAGTTAGAATAATCAGAAGGGCTACCAGACCATACCTCCTCCGGAGTTTTGCAATCAAGTGCCGAATGTGGAGAACGATTTACCAGATAGCATGCCGTAGAGATCGCCTCTGCCCAGAAACTCTTCGCTAAGCCAGCATTAGAGAGCATGCAACGTGCTCTCTCTAAAAGAGTTCTATTCATCCGTTCGGCCACCCCATTCTGCTGTGGAGTATGCCTAACGGTCTTGTGTCGAACGATCCCTTCATTCTTGCAGAATTTTTCAAACTCTGATGAACAGAATTCCAAACCATTATCAGTCCTTAATCTTTTGATTTTCTTTTCAGTTTGCTTCTCGATCATAACCTTCCACTGCTTAAAATAACTGAACACCTCGTCCTTACTTTTCAGAAAGAATACCCACACCTTACGAGAATAGTCATCAATAAAAGTCAACATATATTTAGCACCACCATGAGTAGGAGTACGAGATGGTCCCCAAAGATCAGAATGAATATAATCTAGAGTACCTTTTGTTCGATGAACTGCGGCCTTAAAGCTGACTCTCTTTTGTTTGCCAAGAACACAATGCTCGCAGAAATCCAACTTTTCTAAACTCTGATTACCAAGTAAACCTCTCTCGTTCAACTTTATCATACCATACTCGCTCATATGGCCCAGTCGCATATGCCACAATTTGGTGCTATCTGAATCTGACATAGAGGAAGAAATCACCGCTGCTGAACCTGTCACAGTGGAACCCTGTAGAACATATAACATGTCGGACAACTTGGCCTTCATCACTACAAGATTCCCTTTAGCGACCTTCATTAATCCATCAACCGAAGAATACTTAAAACCTTTAGCATCAAGTGTACCTAATGAAATCAGATTTTTTCTCATATCCGGAACATGCCGAACCTCAGATATAGTCCTCACTACTCCATCGTACATCCGTACCTGAACAGTGCCAATACCAATAACTGTACACTTAGAGTGATTTCCCATCAATACATCTCCACCATCAATAGGCTTGTACGTCGAGAACCAATCTCTATGTGAACAAATATGGAAGGAACATGCGGAGTCCATAAGCCACTCATCCTGCCTGCGTGTCTTATCCGTAACTGTGAAGACAATATCGCCGCCATCTGATTCTCCTGCTGCAACACTTGCTTCTGGTTTAGCATTGGTGTTTTTCTGATCTTGATTCTTATCACCGTTATTCTTCCGCTGCTCTTTATTTTTCAACTTGAAACAATCAGCTTTTATGTGACCCTTCTTCTTGCAATAGCCGCAAATCAGATTCCTGTGTTTTGACTTTGATCTCGATGTACCTCTATTACCGGAACCCCTTTCCCGAGACCTCCCTCTAGCAACTAAACCTTCTCCTGAAACTCCACCTGTCTCATTACTTATCTGCATATCAATCCTTTCTTTTGATAGTAGAGAGGATTTGACATCATCGAGACATAGAGTATCCCGACCAAACAAGAAAGTCTCACGAAAATTCTTATAAGAGGGCGGTAAAGAACATAATAATAAAAGGGCTTCATCATCCTCCTCGATTTTGACATCTATCGAGCGGAGATCCATAATAATAGAATTAAATTCATCTAAATGCGATTTAATAGAGGTACCTTCCGCCATGCGCAACATGAAGAGACGTTGCTTCAAATATAACTTGTTGGTGAGAGACTTCGTCATGTAGAGAGATTCCAATTTAAGCCAAAGCCCTGCAGCGGTCTTTTCATCCAAGACCTCTCGCAATACCTCATCGGATAAACATAATTGTATTGCCGTAAGAGCTTTGTCATCAATCTCCTCCTTCTGCTCCGCCGTTAACAAATCGGACATCTTTTCTTTTCCCAACAGTGCCTTTTGCAATCCTTGCTGCGTTAGTATAGCACGCATCTTGACTTGCCATAATGCAAAACTGTTGGTCCTGTCAAATTTCTGGATCTCGAACTTCGTCGTCATAATTCTTAATCCTCAAGGGAATAGAAGGGCTCCGATACCAGTTTGTTAAATCGAAACGGCGAAAAATAGATCCAAGAAAAATAATATAAGAAAAGAAAAGAAAGAGCACACCAAGTTTTACGTGGTTCGGCCACCGGCCTACATCCACGGGCGAAGACGGAGCAAAGACTTTTATTAAAGCCAAAAGAAGAATACAATGATTATATCTCTCAAGAAAACCGAAACTCCGAATAGATCCGAAATATCAAAATTTGCATCCACCCTAACGATTCCTAAGAATCCAATCGTATGGACGCCCTCACCTTAGAGCTTCAATTCCTTAATTAATTGCCGGCTTCATTAGCAACATATGGCTCCTCCAATACGGCCTCTTTTCTCTTGGGTTGCTTAAATTAATTAGAGCATAGCCTCTAATTAAAATCCCGGCTTCATTAATATGGCCGTATGTACCAACACCAACAACACGTATCTTCCTTGCTTGACCTAAATTAATTAGCGCTTCGGCTAATTAAAAGTTGCGGCGTCATTAAAGTGGCCGGGCATGCTATATATAATATATGCCTCCAAACTAGAATCTAATTAGGATTTGTAGTCTAATTAAACTCCTAATTAAATTCTAATTTTACCTAACAATCTAAATCTTATATTATCCTAATTAGATTAGGATTTAACTTCAATTTAGATAAATACAAATCTAAACCAAATAATAACAAATAAGTTATCATAGTTGAATATCTTAATCCGATGTACAAACAAGGTCATAATAAGTGTTTAAACATAAACGCAGATGCAATATTTTTTGTTTCAAATTATTTTTTCAAAATAAAATAAATTAAGTTTAACAAAAAAAAAAAAAAAAAAAAAAAAAAAAAAAAAGGTGGGGAGATCTCACTCACCTTCTTATCAGACATGTTGAACTGCAATGTGTTCACCATCAACCTCTCCTGAGGAAATTAATAAAGATAATTAAATTTAATTTCAAAAAATTAAATTTAAAAAAAATAAGAAAATTCAGAAAATATGTCTTATTACATAATTCAAGTCAAACCAAAAGAGGGAGTTATTAGAAGTTTTTTTTGGCAAATTGTGAAGCTTTTATTTTTATAGAAAAGGATAGATAAAAATATACATAATTCATCTGAATTATGGGTACTATTTTGAGTTAGCTATCCAACATTTCAACATTTTGATTTTACTATCCAATCTTTCAATTTATTTGATTTGAATTAGTCGACATTATTTTGACATTAAAATTTGAATGCATTATTTATCTTTATAATTTTTATTACCATATTTCATACAATTCTCGCAACTGTAAAATCATTAAAATAAGTAATTAGCTGCATAAGGACTTGATGATTGTTTTATAAAATAAACTTTAAGCACTTAAAAACTTTAAATTTTCATCCTAAAGAAAATTATGGCTAAAATAAAAAAAAAAAAAATTATGTTAAAAATCTGCCTTTTTATTTTTCTCTGACTTTCAAAATCTATATTTTAATTATTTTTTTAAAATTTTTAAAAATATTTTCATATAGTTACGGCATTAATGAAGAGAGTGAAATAATCAAATTATTCTTATTTATTTTATAAAATAAATTAATTTTTTATATATTTTTATTATTTTAAAAATAATTTTAGTATAAATTATAAGAAATAGCCAGAATGAAATAATGACGGAGAGGGATTAAATGCACTTAAATTTTATATGGATTAAATATAAATTTAAAAAATATTAAAAAACAAATATTTACGAAAAATAATTTTTATAATTTAGCCTAAAAATATTTGCTCTAATATCAACAACAATAATAAAATTGCAAGATCAACATGTCATGTCAGATGCTCTACATTTGAGATCTTATCATAAAAGATTGGCTTTGAACCATCTTTTCAGCTTAGTAATTTGATTTGATGATCGAACCATCATATAAAGTTGAGTTAGATCGAATTGCAGTTACATCAATCCAAATAAACACGCCTCATAAATGTATAATAATTTTTTTTAAAAAAAAATAAAACTTTTACCGTTTCAAGAACTTCCCCTCGCGTGTAGGCGCGATCGCAGATAAGCACCAGATCATCCACAGCTGGAACACAGACTTCCTCATACTTGCATGCAAGAAGCATGGCTGTCACACCCACCAACTACAGCTTCTTCCTCACCACTGCTTGCAGTGCTAAGAATCTATCTATTATACTCACTGTTAGGAACAGTGTCGGGATTTTTTTAAAAATAACCCTCCCAAATATGTATATTTGCCAAATAACCCTATAAATTTTTTTTTTTTGTAAAACTAACCCTCCTTTTGCCAGCAGGGTGCCACGGAGGTTAGATGACCTGAAGACGCTGAATCGTTCAGCGTCTTCACAAAAATCCTGTGAAGACGCTGAATGAATTAGCGCCTTCATACTATGTGTTGAAGGCACTGTTTCATTCAGCGCCTTCAGCATATAATAAGACGTTGAGAACTTGGCCACTTTTCGCGAAAATTGGCTAAGTCCTCAGATGTAACTGCTGAAGGCGCTCAACTATTCAGCGCCTTTGACATATTTGTTAGAGACGCTGAATAGTTTCGCGTCTTTCGTGTAAAACAATAGAGGCGCCGACATATTTGTTAGAGGCGCTGAATAGTTCCGCGTCTTTCGTGTAAAACAATAGAGGCGCCGAGCAACTCAGCGCCTTTAGTGGTTTACACTAAAGGCGCTGATCTACTCAGCGTCTTTAGTGTAAAACACCAAAGGCGCTGAGCGACTCGGCGCCTTTAGTGTAGAATACTAAAGGCGCTGAGCCATTCAGCGCCTTTAGCTGGACCTGCAAACATAATTTTAGTCTACTTTAAAAAAATCCCAAATTTGTACAACAAGTTGCAAACAATGACAATTAACATTCAATAATCTAAAACAACATTCACAAACACCAAATGAAGGTCCAACAATCATGACATTTATAAATCACAGTTGAGTAACAATCAAAAATGAATATTACAAAAATGTGTATACGATAACCTCGACCTCAAAAGCTCAATTTTGAGCACGTCCTCGACCTCAACGTCCTCGGCCACGCCCACGTCCACGCCCTCGCCCTCGCCCTCGCCCACGGGGAACAACAAGGTCGATAATAGGTATATCATCGAGATGCTCGACTGCTGCCAACTGATCGAGCTCCTCGATGATACCACCCTCATCCTGCTCCGCAATATGCTGGATCTCCTGTGGCGATGATGACGATCGATGACGGCGTGAATATGTCGATGCAAAAGATATCCGTGATACAGGAGGCGGGAGTGACTCTGACGTCGAGGGAATTGTCGTCGGGGCCTGAATGGTAGGAGATGGAGATCGTGGCACCTGAAAGAGTGTAAATAGTTTGTTAATTTGAATTTAAAAACTTAATTTGAATTCTATGCTAAATGGTACCTGATGACTCGAGGTCGCTCCCTCGTATGAAAGTCAGTCTGACACTCTAACCGCAGGTTCAGATGGTACATGCTGTAGTACCATCTGAATATTCTCGTTCATTTCTCTCAAAGTGCCATATGCGAACTCAGCCGGCGGTCAGTCATGCAATAACTGGCCGACAATAGTATGAACCTATCGTAGTGTGTCGGCCTACATTTTAATTTAGAAATTAAATTTATATTAAATAAGTTGAACATGTACAATTTATATATATAAATTATTATACCAGTCTTCTCTCGACATGCCCACGAGGATGAAAAGTCAGCGGAGGACGCTGTACTGGATGAGATATCCATCGTCTCGTAATCGTCCAGTACCACTGCATATATATGGATGCCGCATGCAGTGGGTCCTCACCAGCAGCCAGGAGTTGATCAAAAATCTGTTCTAGCCTCCCGAACCACCTCTCAATGTGGATAGCATGAAATGCGATCCAATCCTCATCCGGACGCCCACGTGATGTGATGCGTCGGATGGACTCCACATTGAGAGGTATATGCTGGAGAAGACCGAACTACCGCAGAACTCGGTCCGGCACGTGCATCTCGACAATATGAAAGCAAATAAGGACTGTTGTTGCACGCCAGACCGCTGAGCCATGCACACAGAAATCTGGTAATGTATCTATAATCTCATCTGTGTACGGCATCCATATAACCTGTTAATGGCCAAATGATTAGTTAATATAAAAGTGTTGAAGAAAAATATACTTAAAGTATTCAATAAAACATCTACATACCTGCGCCTCTCGCTGCTGATCTAGTTCGTCTTTATAAAACTCAATGTCACACGTCCTGACATTGGTTCCAAAACGTAGTCCTCCAGCGTTGCCCCATCTAGATTATAACAAAAATATATTAGTTGCAATTACATTTGAAATACAAAAATCTACTATATCAAATAAATATCTTACCGGCAACCCAGAGGTCGATCGACTATATCGGGCAGCGCTAGGACGGCTGTAGGTCGGCCGATATAAATATGGTCCCAAGCCCAGATCTATAAATTCACGTCAACGGGTTAATATAATAAATAAAATATACAATACCAATATATAAAGATAATACTGAAATAAAAAAATTAGATTTTATACCTGCAAAAGGGTCCCAAAACAGCAACATTCGGCCTTCCCGTTCAGCGCGGCATCTCCTAACACTCGATAGAGATAGGCCAGCGTCGCAGCACCCCACGCATACGCGCCGCAGATATGAAAGTCGGCTAAAAGTGGTAGCCACTTTAGATGAACTCTATATCCGCTAGGGTTTGGAAACAAACTACCCCCGATCTGATATAGCATGTATGCACGGGCTGTAGCTGCGACTGCTCCGGCAGGGGCATCTAGAGGTAAATGATGAAAATGCTGATATAACCAATCTAGAGATACCTGTGACCCCTTGATATCACTAGGTACCACCCCAATAAATCTGCGCAGAAAGCTGGCCAATTATGAAGCGTAGATCCCGACACCGGCGCACCATGGACACGGAGACCCGAAATAACCGCCACATCCTGTAGTGTGACGGTCATCTCACCGTGGCGGAAGTGGAAGGTCTGGGTCTCCGGTCTCCACCTCTCGGCAAGGGCGCCCAGCAGAGCCTGATCCAGCACCAATCGTCGGAGTCGTGATAACCCGTAAAATCCTGACTGACGAAGTAGATCTATTACAGCTAGATGTTCAAGCTCCCACTGGTTCATCTTGCGCCCATGCTCTGCGAACAAGACATGACGATACCCCTGTGATGCAAAAAAAATATAGTTAGCTCTTACATCGATTCAGCTTATTTATAATATTTCAAAAATTAAAAATTTATAGCTCTTACCTCAGACCTGATAAATGCGGACCTATGGCGATGCTGCTCTACTAGGACAGACGGATCAACTGGCCCCGCATCCTCCTGATCTGCCATCTGCAATAAGCAATCTATATATTAGTAACATGATAGCTAAAAATAATTAAATATTAAGACAAGATAAATATAATTGTGGACAAGATAAATATAATTGTGAAAGTCATACGCCGGCGTCCTTGTTGCACTCTTTCTGCATTTTGTGGACAAGTGCTTCTATAATGGCCTGCCTGCTTACAAATGGAGCATTTTCCTCGCCGGCCACCCCCTCGTCCATTATATTACGTATACGTGTAGATCGTAGACGACCTTTCTTCCTTCGTATAGGAGGCGGTACAATCGGGGGACCTTGGGGTCGTGTCCAGTGCCGTCTATCAGGAACAGGATGAAAATGTGGTGCGTACGCCGCACGATAGCAGTCTGTACTATACCAGGGTGAACAAAAATTCTGGTAGGCTAATCTCATATGTGATCTACTACAAACTGCTAAGACATGCGAGCAAGGTATTCCTGTTAGATAAAATTCACAACATGAACATTCAACATTGGTTCCATTCACGATCACTTTGTAGGAGAAATCTCCAGTATTAACTTCAAATTCTGTGAGTCCAAATCGTTCAACATGATGTCCCCGCGCCGTATCTATATTTTCAGTAATCATACTTTTGACTTTAGGGACAAAAGCGTCCGTCATGCTTTCACCGTGAGCACGGCGCTCGAAAAAATACTTATTGAGCTTATAAAAAGTAGCCGCAACAAAAGCCGTGATAGACAAACCACGGCTGTCCTTAAGTACCCCAGTTAACGATTCAGAAAGATTCGTAGTCATCAATCCAAACCGGCGGCCTCCATCAAATGCTCTTTCCCAATACTCTTTATATCTGTCAAGATCATGGACCCACTGCCAAGCATCGTGATCCAACACTTCTAATTCTTTCTTCAGCTGATTATATGTCGTTCGTGTAGCAGCAATTCCGATCTGCCAGAATTTATCTAACAAAATGTCGTTCTTGAAGCGCTTATTCATGTTTACTTTCATATGTCGAAGACACCAACGATGCGAGTGACACTGTGCTGGAGGATAGATAGTAGCCACTATTTCCCTCAATCCAGGAAATCGATCAGATATAAAACAAATGGCTCTATCACGGGTAACATATTGACGCAAGTTATGCAAAAACCATCGCCAACTCCCGGTATTCTCTCCCTCACAAATTGCAAATGCCAAAGGATATAATCCATCATTTGCATCTGCAGCCGTCGCTATCAAAGCATGACCTTCGTATTTGCCGTACATATGTGTGGCATCAATACTCACCACCGGCCGACAATGTGCGAATCCTTGAATCGAAGATCCAAATGACCAAAAAACACGACCAAAGCGACTAATGCCATCAGCGGGCCACCTATGATCCAGACGCCATAAAGTACCATGATTAGAATTCTTTACCATAGATATAACTTCTATAGGAGCAATCGTAGTACACATGTGTACTACGATTGCTCCTGTGTACTACGATTGCTCCTATAGGAGTTATATCTATGGTAAAGAATTCTAATCATGGTACTTTATGGCGTCTGGATCATAGGTGGCCCGCTGATGGCATTAGTCGCTTTGGTCGTGTTTTTTCGTCATTTGGACCTTCGATTCAAGGATTCGCACATTGTCGGCCGGTGGTGAGTATTGATGCCACACATATGTACGGCAAATACGAAGGTCATGCTTTGATAGCGACGGCTGCAGATGCAAATGATGGATTATATCCTTTGGCATTTGCAATTTGTGAAGGAGAGAATACCGGGAGTTGGCGATGGTTTTTGCATAACTTGCGTCAATATGTTACCCGTGATAGAGCCATTTGTTTTATATCTGATCGATTTCCTGGATTGAGGGAAATAGTGGCTACTATCTATCCTCCAGCACGGGGTCACTCGCATCATTGGTGTCTTCGACATATGAAAGCAAACATGAATAAGCGCTTCAAGAACGACATTTTGTCAGATAAATTCTGGCAGATCGGAATTGCTGCAACACCGACGGCATATAATCAGCTGAAGAAAGAATTAGAAGTGTTGGATCACGATGCTTGGCAGTGGGTCCATGATCTTGACAGATATAAAGAGTACTGGGCAAGAGCATTTGATGGAGGCCGCCGGTTTGGATTGATGACTACGAATCTTTCTGAATCGTTAAATGGGGTACTTAAGGACAGTCGTGGTTTGCCTATCACGGCTTTTGTTGCGGCTACTTTTTATAAGCTCAATAAGTATTTTTTCGAGCGCCGTGCTCACGGTGAAAGTATGACGGACGCTTTTGTCCCTAAAGTCAAAAGTATGATTACTGAAAATATAGATACGGCGCGGGGACATCATGTTGAACGATTTGGACTCACAGAATTTGAAGTTAATACTGGAGATTTCTCCTACAAAGTGATCGTGAATGGAACCAATGTCGAATGTTCATGTTGTGAATTTTATCTAACATGAATACCTTGCTCACATGTCTTAGCCGTTTGTAGTAGATCACATATGAGATTAGCCTACCAGAATTTTTGTTCACCCTGGTATAGTACAGACTGCTATCGTGCGGCGTACGCACCACATTTTCATCCTGTTCCTGATAAACAGCACTGGACATGACCCCAAGGTCCCCCGATTGTACCGCCTCCTATACGAAGGAAGAAAGGTCGTCCACGATCTACACGTATACGTAATATAATGGATGAGGGGGGTGGCCGGCGAGAAAAATGCTCCATTTGTAAGCAGGCAGGCCATTATAGGAGCACTTGTCCACAAAATGCAGAAAGAGTGCAACAAGGACGCCGGCGTATGACTTTCACAATTATATTTATCTTGTCCACAATTATATTTATCTTGTCTTAATATTTAATTATTTTTAGCTATCATGTTACTAATATATAGATTGCTTATTGCAGATGGCAGATCACGAGGACGCGTGGCCAGTTGATCCGTCTGTCGTAGTAGAGCAGCATCGCCATAGGTCCGCATTTATCAGGTCTGAGGTAAGAGCTATAAATTTTTAATTTTTGAAATATTATAAATAAGTTGAATTGATGTAAGAGCTAACTATATTTTTTTTGCATCACAGGGGTATCGTCCTGTCTTGTTCGCAGAGCATGGGCGCAAGATGAACCAGTGGGAGCTTGAACATCTAGCTGTAATAGATCTACTTCGTCAGTCAGGATTTTACGGGTTATCACGACTCCGACGATTGGTGCTGGATCAGGCTCTGCTGGGCGCCCTTGCCGATAGGTGGAGACCGGAGACCCAGACCTTCCACTTCCGCCACGGTGAGATGACCGTCACACTACAGGATGTGGCGGTTATTTCGGGTTTCCGTGTTCATGGTGCGCCGGTGTCGGGATCGACGCTGCATGATTGGCCAGCTCTATGTCTTGATTTATTTGGGGTGGTACCTACTCACATCACGGGGTCACAGGTATCTCTAGATTGGTTATATCAGCACTTTCATCATTTATCTCTAGATGCCCCTGCCGGAGCAGTCGCAGCTACCGCCCGTGCATACATGCTATATCAGATCGGGGGTAGTTTGTTTCCAAACCCTAGCGGATATAAAGTTCATCTAAAGTGGCTACCACTTTTAGCTGACTTTGATATCTGCGGCGCGTATGCGTGGGGTGACGCGACGCTGGCCTATCTATATCGAGCGCTAGGAGATGCCGCGCCGAACGGGAAGGCCGAATGTTGCTGTTTTGGGACCCTTTTGCAGGTATAAAATCTAATTTTTTGATTTCAGTATTATCTTTATATATTGGTATTGTATATTTTATTTATTATACTAACCCGTTGGCGTGAATTTATAGATCTGGGCTTGGGACCATATTCATATCGGTCGACCTACAGGCGTCCTAGCGCTGCCCGATATAGTCGATCGACCTCTGGGTTGCCGGTAAGATATTTATTTGATATAGTAGATTTTTGTATTTCAAATGTAATTGCAACTAATATATTTTTGTTACTATCTAGATGGGGCAACGCTGGAGGACTACGTTTTGGAACCAATGTCAGGACGCGTGACATTGAGTTTTATAGAGACGAACTAGATCAGCAGCGAGAGGCGCAGGTATGTAGATATTTTATTGAATACTTTAAGTATATTTTTCTTCAACACTTTTATATTAACTAATCATTTTGTCCATTAACAGGTTATATGGATGCCGTACACAGATGAGATTATAGATACATTACCAGATTTCTGTGTGCATGGCTCAGCGGTCTGGCGTGCAAGAACAGTCCTTATTTGCTTTCATATTGTCGAGATGCACGTGCCGGACCGAGTCCTGCGGCAGTTCGGTCTTCTCCAGCATGTACCTCTCAATGTGGAGTCCATCCGACGCATCACATCACGTGGGCGTCCGGATGAGGATTGGATCGCATTTCATGCTATCCACATTGAGAGGTGGTCCGGGAGGCTAGAACAGATTTTTGATCAACTCCCGGCTGCTGGTGAGGACCCACTGCATGCGGCATCCATATATATGCAGTGGTACTGGACGATTACGAGACGATGGATATCTCATCCAGTACAGCGTCCTCCGCTGACTTTTCATCCTCGTGGGCATGTCGAGAGAGAAGACTTATAATAATTTATATATATAAATTGTACATGTTCAACTTATTTAATATAAATTTAATTTCTAAATTAAAATGCAGGCCGACACACTACGACAGGTTCATACTATTGTCGGCTAGTTATTGCATGACCGACCGCCGGCTGAGTTCGCATATGGCACTGAGAGAAATGAACGAGAATATTCAGATGGTACTACAGCATGTACCATCTGAACCTACGGTCAGAGTGTCAGGCGGACCTTCATACGAGGGAGCGACCTCGAGTCATCAGGTACCATTTAGCATAGAGTTCAAATTAAGTTTTCAAATTCAAATTAGCAAACTATTTACACTCTTTCAGGTACCACGATCTCCATCTCCTACCATTCAGGCCCCGACGACAATTCCCTCGACGTCAGAGTCACTCCCGCCTTCTGTATCACGGACATCTATTGCATCGACATATTCACGCCGTCATCGATCGTCATCATCGCCACAGGAGATCCAGCATATTGCGGAGCAGGATGAGGGTGGTATCATCGAGGAGCTCGATCAGTTGGCAGCAGTCGAGCATCTCGATGATATACCTATTATCGACCTTGTTGTTCCCCGTGGGCGAGGGCGAGGGCGAGGGCGTGGACGTGGGCGTGGCCGAGGACGTCGAGGTCGAGGACGTGCTCAAAATTGAGCTTTTGAGGTCGAGGTTGTCGTATACACATTTTTGTAATGTTCATTTTTGATTGTTACTCAACTGTGATTTATAAATGTCATGATTGTTGGACCTTCATTTGGTGTTTGTGAATGTTGTTTTAGATTATTGAATGTTAATTGTCATTGTTTGCAACTTGTTGTACAAATTTGGGATTTTTTTAAAGTAGACTAAAATTATGTTTGCAGGTCCAGCTAAAGGCGCTGAATGGCTCAGCGCCTTTAGTGTTCTACATTAAAGGCGCCGAGTCACTCAACGCCTTTAGTGTAAACCACTAAAGGCGCCGAGTCGCTCAGCGCCTTTGGTGTTTTACACTAAAGACGCTGAGTAGATCAGCGCCTTTAGTGTAAACCACTAAAGACGCTGAGTTGCTCGGCGCCTCTGTTGTTTTACACGAAAGACGCGGAACTATTCAGCGCCTCTAACAAATATGTCAAAGGCGCTGAATAGTTGAGCGCCTTCAGGAGTTACATCTGAGGACTTAGCCAATTTTCGCGAAAATTGGCCAAGTCCTCAACGCCTTATTATATGCTGATGGCGCTGAATGAAACAGCGCATTCAATTACATAGTATGAAGGCGCTGATTCATTCAGCGTCTTCACAAGATTTTTGTGAAGACGCTGAACGATTCAGCGTCGTCAGGTCATCTAACCTCCGTGGTGCCCTGCTGGCAAAAGGAGGATTAGTTTTACAAAAAAAAATTTAAGAGGGTTATTTGGCAAATATCAAAAACTTGTAGGGTCATTTAAAAAAAAAATCCCAACAGTGTCTCCTCCATAAGGTCAAACTTGTAGTGCACCTGAAACCCACATATTTATAAATAAAAAAAAAAGAAAAATTGAGGGTTTTTTTTTAGAAGGAACAAAAATAAAGGAAGAGATCAAGTGGATTTAAAATTTGGGATTTTTTTTGCATTTTGTGACTACATCCCTCCAAAATAGTCCATATTTGGGTGCATGTTCATTTCCTTAAAAATCACATGTTGTAAAGATTAATTTTTTAGGGATGTTAATGTGTACTAATATCTAAAATGGTATCTAGATCCAAAAAGGACTGGTTTATCATATGCTAGACGAATATAATTTTGAATATGAATATAAAAAAATAAAATTTGGCAGATTGAATTTCGAATGTGAATTTTATCAGTACCGAATCAGAATCCGAACCCGAGTTGATTTTGCATTGCATAATATATTCTACCAACTATTCACTTAATCCAAAGGATCAATTATTATTCTAACCACACATATTTTCATCCAAAAGCTAAAAATCTATAAATATAAATGACTTGCTATTTTTAAAAGTATAAAAGCTCAATTTTATATATATATATATATATATATATATATATATATATATATATATATATATATGTTGGAATAATAGTACCAAGTCATTGGTGCTATTAAGTTTTTAACCCTTGAATTAAAAGATGTGTGATTGAGATGATAGTGGGCCCCTTGGGTTTAATAGGTGGTTGAAAAAATAGTAAAATCTAACGGATGAAAACTTGACAGCACCAAAAATTTGATACTATTAATAGTATAGTAGCCACTCTCTCTCTCTCTCTCTCTTTTATATATATATATATATATATATATATATATATATATATATATATATATATATATATATATATATATATATATATATATATATATATATATATATATATATATATATGAGTAGAGCTTATATGCTTTCAAAAGCACAAGCAAAAATATGCTTGTGAATTTTTTACCATTGATTTTACATTGAGATTTGTGCTTTTCTAAAATCAACTAAAGAGAGAGAAAGAAAAAATAAATAGCACAAATCGCAATGCAAATCTAATAGTAAAAAATTCACAACCATATTTTTGCTTGTGCTTTTGAAAGTATATAAGCTCTACTATATATATATATACTTTCAAAAATACAAATCCACATATACTTGTGATTTTTTTATTATTTATTTTGCATTGAGATCCGTGCTATTGTACCTTTTACTTTTCTTTTTTTAGTTGATTTTATAATAACACGAATCTCAATACAAAATCGTGATTTTTTTATAATTAAATTTGCATTAAGATTCGTGCTATTGTATTTTCTCTTTTTCTCTTTTTAGTTGACTTTACAATAGTAGGACTTAATTTAAATCTAATGGTAAAAAGATCATAAATATAGTTGAATTTACACTTTTAAAAATATATAAACCCTACTCTCTCTCTCTCTCTCTCTTTCTCTATATATATATATATATATATATATATATAGAGAGAGAGAGAGAGAGAGAATTAGGCTAGAATACTATCGATAGCACCAAGTCATTGGTGCTATCAAGTTTTTAGCCTTTAGATTAAAAAATGTGTGGTTAAGATGATAGTGGTCCCCTAGGGTTTACTAGGTGGTTGGTTGAATAGTAAAAATCTTAGGAAACCACTATAATCCCAACCGCATATCTTTTTATCCAATGGCAGAAAACTTGATAGCACTAATTACTTAATACTATCGATAGTATTCTAGTCGGACTCTATATATATATATATATATATATATATATATATATATATATATATATATATATATATATATATATATATATATATATATATATATATATGAAGAATTAATGTTATATTTGAATTTATATTTTAAAAATTTAAAATTTTATATTAAATATTTTTGAAATATGGTGAACATAAATAATTGTTTTTGGGTTCCGGGTTTCGTGCTTCGGTTCGGGGCTTCGGGTGTTTGGTTGGATTCTGTTTGGAATATGGACTTTCAATTTTGTTGGGTTTGGATTCAGATTTGATTGCCGGATTTGAATAAAATTTTTTAATAACCCGTCTCAAATCCCATCCGTCGTCATCTCCAAACACGTGCACAAATATAAAGTATAGCATGTACGATATACATTTTATTTATTTAGAGATAGAGACTTAGTCACTAGTTATTTTGAAGTGAGTAAAATTTACCCCACTCCTGAATAGGTGGGGTGTATGATACATACCCCATTTGGAATGTACAGCTAGCATTTTCGTATAAAATAATATTATTTACGTGTATACCCTCAAAAAATACATATTTACATGTATACCCCAAAATATATCAGATAAGAAATAATTATATACTAGTGTAGTGACCTGCGCGATGCAGCGGGTAGATACTATTAAAATAAAAATTTTACAGAGTGTCTTTTAATAATTAATACCATAAAAATATATATTAAACATACATCATTTTTAAATTTATAATTAATTGATATAATATAGTGATCGTATTTTGTAACGGATAGCTGTTATTGTAAAGCTAAAAAAATAATTTACTGGACAAATAAAAATTTAAAATGCAAAAAAGAAATATATGAACAATAATCTCAATTGATATACAAACTAAATTATTTTTATCAAATCAATTAGTAAAAAATTAATATTATCTCATTTGCAATAAAAAAAAAATCTCAATGTAAATAAAAATATTCTAAAGTTTTACAAAAAAAAAAATAGAATAAAAAATATTTTAAAACAAAAATACATATTTAAAGAAAAGTAGATAATTCAACTCAGGTTGACTCGTATTTTTTATTAATAAAATCGTTATATATATATATATATATATATATATATATATATATATATATAGTTGGGCTGGAATGCTATTGATAGTACCAACCCAACTTTGCCACCCATTTTGTAGTTATTGGATCGCATTGAGATCCGTGTAGCCTCTTTAATGAAAAAAAAAAAAAAGTAAAAAAAAAAAAAGTAAAAAGTAAAAAGTTTTTCTTTTTTTATTTTTTTATGAATTAATTTACTTATAATTTTTATAGAAAAACTAAAAGACACTTCTAGAAATATTTAAAAATATTTATAGAAATACTAAAAGACACACATTATTCTAGATCACCATAATTTTTTTTTTGAGAAAATAAAAACATTTATAAAAAAACTAAAAATCACATTAATAATTATTAAGTTATTAAATATTTTATTTATTAATCCCGAAAAAAATATTAGAGAGAATGAAAATAATTAAGAAAGGACCTATTTAATTTAATAAAAATAATTAAGAAATATAAAATAATAAAAATATAATTAAATATTAATAGCTCCCACCGCCCTCAAAATAAAGAGGTACATTTATGTGAATTTAGCCATGAAAATTCATATATAATAATTATAGATTAACCCCTATACTTTTTTATTAATTATTAATTATCAGATATGAAACTATTCACACGTGAATATCTAAAAATTTATATCTATGCCTACTCACAAATTGCCCACATTTGTATGGGCCTTAACAAGGGCTCTGAGAGGGGCATAAAAGCAAATATAGACATTTCCAAGGGTATGAGGATAGAAATGCAAAAATTTAACTTTAAAGGGCGTGCATGCAAAAATCGCTAGAAACTTTAAATTAAGAATAATAATAAATAAATAAATAAATAAAAGTTATTACCTCAATGAGCCAATCAATAAGAATGGCTCGATCTTTTCATTTATATCAAATTGGTTGGACATGTAATTGTGACACACACAACCCAAATCCGGGGGGAGGGGCAGATTGAGAGAAAAATTAGGGAATTTTTATTTTTACCTTTTTAGTGGGAGATTTGTGTAAATGTAGCACAATTGTGACTAAGCTTTAAAAATATTTTTGTTTAACACAAATAAAAAGGTTCTAACATAGCTAGAATAATACAGAAAACCCCCTATAGATAACAATAAATATTCATTTTATTCCCTCAACTTGAGCCTATATTTTACATAACTTTGTAAAAGGGAATTAGTATGAAAAAAATTTCATACTCAGCATAGTTAGAGCAAAAATTCGGTACGAATATAATACGGATAAAATTCGTATCATAATTTTAAAATTTGTTGAAAAATTCGGCTAAAAAATGGGCTTATCAATTATTCGGATACGTGATTTATACGGAAATAATACGTTCACTAATTAAAAATTCGGAATACAAAATTCGGCTATTAAATTTAAAAAAATTTAAAAAATTTATACTATTATAATAAACAATTATAATTTTTTAAAATAATTTAATCAATTTATTTAGAAATAAATAAAATATTCATTTAGAACAAAAAAAATATATATAATTTTAAATTATTCCCGACAAATAATTTTAATTCGGATTCTCAATAATTCGCGAATAATTCGCGAATTAACTAACTATGCTTTGAAAAAGAACGAATTTTTCACCCAAAAATTCGTAATTCGTGAACAGTTCGCGAATAATACTTTTTGATTCAAAAATTTGCGAATTATTCCGAATTTTTTGAAAAAAGTCGGAAACGGCACGTTTAATTCGGATTCTCAATAATTCGCGAATAATTCACGAATTAATTAACTATGATACTCAGGGACCAAAGTGTAAAATCACTATATTTATAAGGGGCTTTCTGCAATTTTGCATTCTTGAAGCATCAAAACAAAATTTGAATCAAATTTGGTGAATTAAAGGGTAAAAATCTCACCTCAGTCCTTCTATAAAAGTCATAAATGTCCTGAACATAATCAACCACAGCCAATGGATTACTTGAATCACAGCTATAAATATCTGCAGCATCCTCCTCTTCTTGATCTTCCATTTCAATCTCTTCTATCTCGCAATTCACCTGCAACAAGTATTCGCAATTTCAATTTACGATACTCAACTTGCATTTAAATCTAGTTAATTGTAAGTTCGCCGCTCAATCGGAGTTTTTACTGAAGTGTTGTTAGAGCAGAACTGTTCGAAAAATCAGTTCAATGAAATTCTGTTAAATTGCTTCTTGATGCAGAAAAGTTGCTTCAGAAGCCGCGATGAAAACACCTTGCTAGAGAATGTTAGAAGCAACCTCTTCTTCTTCGATCTCGTCGGCGATCGGGTGATCGTTGACATCATCTCTCAAGATAAAATTCCGGTAAGTTCTCGCGCTCGTCGCGACCGAGTCCTGTAAATTAACAATTCAAATTGGTAGTTTGGAGGGATTGAACAAACATTATCTGACATTGCTCAGTTGTTAAGATTCTGATCTGAGACTAGATTAGATTAGATTAGATTAGATTACCTGCAGGTGATGAGTTCTTGATTGGTTTTGTAAATTGGCAGCAAATTTTCTGCAATTCATAAACAGATTAGAGCAAAATTTACAAACAATTTTTCGTGAAAAGAAGCATTAGAAATTGAGCTGATTGATTTCAGAATAATCTAAGAACAGTAACAAAATGTATGAGTGAGTTGAGTATTATTCTGATAATTCCCTCTTTCTCACTGCATTAGGATTCTGGGGGGCTCCTCCTCCGAAGTTTCCGATGTCGCGCAACGCTCTTCGGTTACCGTTATTCGCCGTTCGAGCTCCGAATCTCACTCCCTCCGTAGGCACAGCTTCTTGGGCTTCGCAAAAAATCAATCGAAAACTCGTCGGTTTCGCGCAAAATTAAAGAATGCATCTTGGAGATGTGAATTGAGTACTCCTAAGGAAGATAGTAAATGAGATCTACCTTGCGAAAAGGCGATGTTCTCGCGAGATCTATGCATTCTTGATTCCTATAACAACATGGTCACATAATTGAAGGTGAGATGCAAAAGAATTTGACAAGAAATTTGGTGCAAAATCAAGAGAAAGGCCACTGAAAATTCAAATTTGAGAGGAGCCCAGATGGTGATATGGACCAGAACCTCGGAAAAAATCAAAAACAGAAAAGAAAAAAACTTTGGTTTTCTCAGGATCACTGTGCTGTTACTCCTATAAGTTCATAAATTTCCAGTGTGGTGTTTGATTAAATTCCTAGAGAGAGAGAGAGAGGGAGCAATGGAGAATCTCTCTCCCTTTCTCTCTCTAGATCTTCTAAGCTGGGGAACATAAAAAAGGAAAGGAACAAAGGAAGGGGTGTAGAAATAAATAAATAAATAAATAAATAAATAAAGTAGGTGAAAATGTAGGAGAGCCCCTCAACTATAGAGAATTTTGATATAAGCCCCTCAATTTAAGTTTTGTTTTATTTGAGATATTCTTGGTAGTTAAATAAGACATACGGTTAAATTTAATAGTTTTAATTCTGAGCAATGCTATCCGTACATTCAATTTTAAATGTACGATGTACATTTTATCCATCCTTGAGTGAGAATTTTTTCACTGGTCATTTTGAAGTCACCAGTGAAACTCACCCTACTCATTCTGGGGTGGGGTGTAAGATGTACATCTGATTTCGGATATACAAAAAATAATTTTCTTTAATTCTTAGCTATTAGTTGTTAATTATTTTAGCTAAATTATAGAAAACTTCTTGTAAAAATATCTTATTTTTTTACTTTTTCTTTTGACTTTCGAAAATCTATATTTTATTCTCTTAAAAATTCAAGTTGATACATTTACCCCCGTCATAATTCCGTCACTATTTCGTTAATTTTTTATAATTTATTCCAGAAATACCCTTAAAATTACATAAATATATAAAGTATTATTATTATTTTCTTATGGATCAAGTAAGGGTAATTTGATCATTTCACCCACTCGGTAAACATCGTAAACTCCTAAAAATATTTTCAAAATTTTAATAAGATAAAATATAAGTTTTTAAAAATCAAAAAAAAAATATATTGAATATTTACAAAAAAAAAAATTTATATTTATTTACTAAAGCTTGTTAAAAAATAATAAATTTGATAAAACACAAAAGTGAGTGGAATATTTCAGGATATCTAATAAATGTTTAAGGAGCTGTCCATACATTGCTCTTTGGAAAACCCAACGGCTAGTGAATAGTAGCCGTTGGATGGGATTACATAAGAAGGTGTAGTTAGTAGTGTTGACACTTTTGAGGGTACTTAACGGCTATATTTGGAGCATGTGCCTTCAAATTTTCTGTGAGGGGTCTTTGCTTAGGTTTAAAGGCTGTACTACAAATTAATTTAAGATGCTCAGCTTTTTTTTTGTTTTTTTTTTTTTGTAGGATTTTTTTTGAAAATAATCCTCTAAAAATTTATATTTTTAAAAATACCCTATAAAATTTGTAATTACAAAAATAATTTTATGGGTGCCAACTGGACGCCACATGTGCGCGCCACGTCAGCGAAAGAAGAGGACTCAGATTGAATTAAACACGCATTTTGAACATGCGTGTCTAAACAATTTTTTTAAAATTTTATTGCCAGCTATCTTAGTTTTTACTCTAGAATTTGTTGAATATTATAAATTATAAATATAGTGAACAACAATCATTTCAAATTATTTTAACATATCATCAAAGAAAAAAATCTTGAGTATGAGTCCCACAAGTCATCCAGCTTCTTACCATTTAATTTAAATCTGCATGTTTGACTTATCAAAATATTTTGATTTCGAATGTCCGCGTGTTTGACTTATCGAAATATTTTGATTTGTTGAATATTATAAATTATAAATATTTTTCTATCTGACATTAAAATTTTTGGAGAACAGCGATCGTTGTATCATCAGAGAAAAAAAATCTTGAGTTTTGAGTCCTATAAGTAATTTGTAAAATTAGTTTCTTACCATTTAATTCAAATATGTATCTTTAATTTATCAAAACATTTCGATCTTGGATGCGAGAGAGAGCTTATTCTAGAATTTGTTGAATATTATAAATTAGAAATATTATTTTTTCTGGTAATTAAAATTTTTGAAGAACAACCATTGTTTTTTTTGCACTACTTTGTAACATGTCACCATAAAAAAAAGTCATGAGTTGGAGTTCCACTAGCCTTTTGGTACAATTAATGCATTATTATTTTTTAGAAACGAACGCACAAACTTAACGAAATCAAAAGCGATCACAGCTAAAAATAAATTTCAAATGCACGATAAAAAAATAAATATACAAATTTATGCAAAAAATTATTTGTAGAAAAAAAATTATGGGTGAAGGAGAAAGGTTTTACTATATAAAAAGGAGAATACAAAATGTTCTTAATGATTCAATTGCTCTATCTCTCTAGTCCAAAAGAAATAAGGAGAATAAAAAAATTTTAACGGGTTTTACTTATCGGATCCGATTTGTACCATTATCGAATCCGATTTGTACCGTGGGTTGTAGCCCCACGCACCCTCCATCTGATGTCCCTCCGTTTTTATCACAGACAATTAATTTTTTTTTTCCAAAGTTTATCAAATTTTGGCATGAACCAAAAACATAAAAATCGAAACAATTTTTAATTTCGGAGTCACATCTAACACCATTTAATTCAAATTCGTGTATTTGACTCATCAAAATATTTCGAGTTTGGATAGCGAGAGTGTTAAATAAATAAATAAATAAATAAATAAATAAATAAATAAATATATATATATATATATATATATATATATATATATATATATATATATATATATATATATATATATATATATATATATATATATATATATAGAGTTGGGCTGGAATGCTATTGATAGCACCAACCTAACTTTGCCACCCATTTTTTAGCCTTTAGATCGCATTGAGATTTGTGCATGCTCTTTAATGAAAAAGAAAAGCTTTTTACTTTTTACTTTTTCTTTTTTCTTTTTTTCATTAAAAAGCATGCACAAATCTCAATGCGATCTAAAGGCTAAAAAATGGGTGGCAAAGTTGGGTTGGTGCTATCAATAGCATTCCAGCCCAACTCTATATATATATATATATATATATAGAGAGAGAGAGAGAGAGAGAGAGAGAGTTAGGCTGGTATGCTTTTAGAAGTACGGAGTTTTTTGTGCTTTCAAGTTATTTTTGATGTTGGAACTTTCGAATCCACCATCGGCTTCATTAGACTTAATTTAGAGTATTTAAAAAATTTAGAAAATAATTTTTTAATTTTGTTGATATTATTTGCTTAGTGATATAATTTGCTTACTTGAGGTAAGTTTTATATAATTTTATCTTAGAAAAAAAAAAGAATTCATTACAAGTTTTCTAACAGCTTCTTAAGGCAACAAATTTTAAATTAGAGTCATTTAGCATTATCCGAAAATAAAAAATTTATTCAAAAAATAATATTTAATATACTATTCAAAACTTTAAAATTAACCAAAATGCCCTCATTGATTTTAAACAATTCTTACAAATATTTTCAAATTCCTACGATTTACTAATGAGATTAAGAGTTTAGAAAGATATTTTGATAATTTTTTGGCAAATTTAAAAATTTTGAATAGCAGTTAAAGATAAATAAAAAAAAGCTCTTTTTATTTAAAGAGTACCTAATTGTTATTTTATTTTATTAAAATAATTATTTTAGAATAGTAGATCATGTTACTAGGCAAGGGAATTGGATGCAGGATTAAACAAAATTTTTTTTAGAGGGCAAAGAACAAAATCTATGCATACAAGGTTTTAATTGGGAAAGTTTTTAAGAAAATATCAAGGATTTAAGTGTCGTGGCCTGGGGTCGTGCCGAAAGCTTGCCGGCACGGCACAGTGCGTGCCGAGCCGTGCCGATGAGTGCCGGTCACAAAAAATACATGTGTGCCGACACATAATGGCATGAAATATTTAATTTCTTTAGCAACAAAATTTTTTAATTACTTATTATGTATCTTTATCAACTATTTTGAACTTTATTAAGAAAATTACTTAGTAATTTTAAGAAAAAAAAATTTTGAACTGTGTCATCGGCACGGGAACTGTATCGTGCCGCTATCTTGTTGGCACGGTACGGCACGGTAGATACGACCCGTGCCGATGGATACTTAAAACCTTGAAAAATATACTAATATGTACTTCTGCACATTTACAAATCTGACATGACAGTACAGCAAATGTTTGCAATTGCAATTGCAGTTGCAGTTGCAGTTTCCAGCTGAAGATGATTGATGATTGATGATCCTCATTTATGATGGTAACTTGCATTTTCAATATGTATTAATTATATGGCTTATCTTGTGATGATAACTTTTTTTTTTTTTTCCTCTTCTTCTGATGAGGAAGCAGAGGCATACTGCAGTTCTATTAATTTTGACTTATAATGTAATACCATCAGGAGAAACAAACAATTGAATGAGGTGACTTCCTCCTTGTGAAAACAGAGCTCAGCACCTTGACACCACCTCAAACAAGGGGTTGTTTGGCTGAGCTTTTAGAATGTGATTTTAAGATCAGGAATACATTTTTTGTTCTTCCTCATATAAACATTTTAACTCTTTTTCCTAAAGAAAATGTAAATGGCCAAAGAGATTTTTAAGAGCGAAAATTCTGAGAGTGAGAAATTGGTGAGTTTCGTCGATTTAACTATGCGTCCCTCTCCACTAGAGTTTAGATGATTTCGTGACTTGGGTATCGAAATAAATGCTGACGCCTACAACTTTCTCAAAGTGACGAGTTCCACAAAATCAAATATGTCCTAGACACAGCATATATAAAAAGGTGAAGATGCATAACCCTAGTTTTTTGTGGTTAATTTACTCACATGTGTCAAAATTAGCAGCTTGCAAATCATGAAATTGTGAAGTTGGAGAAAAAAATTAAGCAGCTGAAGTTATCAAAAGGAAGCAATATCTTTCATCTTTGGGATAACAATTGTATCACCAGTAGTTTTATTAGGAAGTTCCACCTCCACCTCAATCATAGAATAGATTATTATATAATGAAACAATTTGTAATGAAGAGGTATGAAAATGATCATTCAAGACGCGATTTTTAATCTAATCAACGACAGTACGAAATGCTGTAATCATCAGTTTAATTCGATTAAATCATCCATTGGTGCACACAGCAGCAAACTAATGTTTCAGAAGCAAACACAGTAAACAAAACAAGCATCTTGCGATATGTGGTAGAAACGAAGAAGAAGAAGATGAGGAGAGCTGTCAAAACTACTCACCGAATATTTTCCGCTTCTCACAATATCCATCCAATTTAAGGCCGACGGACTCGGCTTCTTTGCACAGCTGCTTACACTTTGCCACCCTCCCGAAAGCCGCGTAAGCTTTAATCACGTCACAATACATATCAAAAGTGGGGACGAATCCGGCCTCCTTGGATCTGGAAAAGTATCTTACGGCCCTGGCAGGATCATTCGCAGCAACGCAGAGTTTAATCACGACTCGATACGCCGGAAGATCGAAGAGACAATTGGATCCCTCCATTTCCCAAATCAAAGCCGACCCCTCCCTGTACTTGGTGTCGCAGTACCGACTATGCATCACGGTGGTGTACATGACCACAGACGGGCGTCGGCCGGATCCCTTAAACCAATCGAACAAGCTCTCCACAGCTGGGAATCTTCGGAGCCTGACGCAGACTTTCATTACGGCCGTGCAATCCTGCGGCTTCAAATGGAGGTCGTCCCTCTCTCCGAGCTCGTCGAGCAATGCCGAAGCGAGCTTGTAGCCATCAGGGGTCTTTCCGGCCTCCGATATGAGCTTGGCGTGGACGCTCGAATCCAACGTCCTCTTACCGTCCTTGGCGAGTAGGAGGATCTTCCGGGCGAGATTTAAGCTGCCCGCCCGGATGAATCCCGTCGCCATTGCTTCGAGCACGGACCGGCTGGCGGAGTTCAGATACTCCTCGACTTCCGATCCGAGCTTCAGTCTGCCGAAGCGCGCTAACACTTGGACGGCCGACGCGAGAGTCCGATCGTCGGGGAAGAGGCGGTTCTGCTTCTGATTCTGAGCCCAGAGCAAGGTCTGGAGCGCCCTTTCAGGCGAGGCCATGTGCCCCAGCTCTCGAATCGTCATCGATAGAGAGCCCTTCCGAAGGAACGGAGCCCATCGATCGAGAACTGCAGAAACATCTGATTTCGGCGGAAGAGCTGCAATCTCTCTCGCTATCTTAGTCAGGACTTGCGGGTTCTTCCGCACTCGATCGCTGAAAGACGAGCGACACGAAACGGCCGATCTCGCATTCGACCGAATGCGGCGCTTCCGGGTGGGAATGACGTCCGGCCGTGTCTTATACGGCAGCGGGAGAGGGAGGGGACGGTCCTTCCATGTCCGGATGGGTTTTCGAGGAATCGGGCGATCAAAAAGCGCAGATATCGCATCGAGCTCTTCTTGAGTCCACCCAGAATCATCATCATCATCATCATCATCATCATCATCCGCTTCTTCTTTCGACCATTCGATTTGTGGATTGCTGCGGAGAGTTTGAGATGGATTTGGTTTCGATCGGAAACGAGCGGAGACGACGCTTCCTCGTCGGATCGTGTTGTGATTCTTGTACGACGAGGGAGGATAATAATAATAATAATTAAAATAATAATAATTATTATTAAAGTTGAATGTGGAGAGTAATAAGTGATTCATGGGACTCAGGCAATTTAACAAACAGGTTGTGCGCATGGGAGTGGGGCAATTTAACAAACAGGTTGTGTGCATGGGAATTGTTTGCGTATTTGCGTCTGAACGAGCGGAGGAGATCGAGTCAGCAAATAAAACGCCACCTCAAAAAGAAAAAGAAAAAGAAATATGTGTTGGGAACCCTCAACTATAGAAAATTATTCAAGGGTCCCTCTCAACTTTAAATTTTATTTTTTTGTTTGATTAAACAGAGATATACTCTATTTTGTAAAGATACACAACACGGCTAGCCAGGAACCTGGGCCCCCAAGCACCCAGAAAACAGGGCACCACAAAGAAGCCCCAGAGGGTTCCCAAGACCCCCCAGACACTGGCCAATTGAAACCCAAAAAGACAGCAGAAAAACGACAAATAAAGAGCAACCGCCGGTCACTTGCCCCGGACCAAACCAAGAAGTCAGGCATTCCCCAGACCAAGTACTACAAAGGATGAACTCAACTTAGTTTGTTGCTGCCATCTATATTCGTACCCATGCTGCCCGCAATGGCCGACAGAAATCCGTATTGATCCTCTTCTCGCTAATACCCGCGAGTAGAAAAACACAGCCGCTAACTCCTCCGACAAGTTGATTCCTCGTGTGTGCCTACCCGCATACCGCAACACCCCTTCACAAGATCCTGCTTCCCGTTGTCACCCCCATGCCACCTTCCACTCGGCCATTGTGCTTATGGTCCTACTGCCACACTCCCAGGTGCCGATTAGCTTGCTGTCGAAAATCCTCTGGTTTCTCTCCAGCCATAATTCCCAGCATGCAGCAGCAATACCGGTATTGATGAAGTGCCGAACTCGCCCTCCACAAGTCTTTTTAGTCCTAATCCATCTTGTCGCGAGATCCCCCGGGCGAGTGAGAAGTATGTTGCAGAGCTGTAGGTTATCCTGAAAGACCCTGTTCCAAACAGTTCTGGCGTAAACACATCTGAAGAAGAGATGTTCCAGGCACTCCTCCTCCCTGCCGCAAAGCCCACAAACCGACGGAACCTGCCAGCCCCGTTTGGTCAAGCAATCAGTCGTGGGGATCCTATTCCGAGCCGCCAACCATAGGAAAATTTTGATTCTCAAAGGTATTTTAATGTCCCATAGATGTCGGATTCTGCGGTCGTCGATGCCATCGAAGACAAGGAGGTTATACGCACTCCGGACCTCAAACTTACCGTTGCTTGTCCATCTCCATTCCACAGTATCGGGACTATTAGTCAACGCGACATTCGTGATCACCAATTCTAACTGCTCTACAGCGCGTTGTCCCACCGCGTCCTGGTCCGCCACAATGTTGAAACCTAAGTTGCGGCGACCGGCGAATCGGGACATCCATCCTTTTACCGAGATGTATTTGCTGGTCGAAGTCGCAAACAACGCTGGGAAACAATTCCGCAGCGTCGTTTCCCCCTCCCACCTCGCATGCCAGAAGGAAGCCGTCCTCCCATCCCCGATATTGAAGATGACAGAGGCATGGAAAGGTGCCGAAGCGCTAAGAATTCCCTTCCAAATTGGGGAGCACCTAGCCGGTTGTGCCCCCCCCTGCACAGAGCAGTCTGCGCTTATAGTGTTTGTGATCAACTTTAAATTTTAAACTTTAAACTTTGGATAATTATTGAATGGGTAAATTACACTTTTGGTCCCTAAATTTTATTTGTTGCAATTTGTACACTACAAGAAAAGGCGCATGTAGAGGCGGTTTTCAGGCAATGTAGAGGCGGTTTAAACCGCCTCTACATATTGTAGAGGCGGTTCCCACAACCGCCTCTAAACCGCCGGCGTAGACACCGCCTCTACAACGTAGAGGCGGTTTTAGCGACCGCCGGGGGAGCATAGAGGCGTTATGTAGAGGCGGTTATGACCGTCCCCATATTTTTATTTATTTATTTTTTATTTATATAAATTTTAACATATAGAGGCGGTTTAAACCGCCTCTACAAAAATTAGTCTGTAGAGGCGGTTTAAACCGCCTCTACAAAAATTAGTCTCTAGAGGCGGTTTAAACCGCCTCTACATATTAATATGGTAAAGGCAATATGTAGAGGCGGTTTAAACCGCCTCTACATATTAATATGGTAAAGGCAATATGTAGAGGCGGTTTAAACCGCCTCTACAAGCCAAATCAGAATAAAATAAAATATTTATATATAAGAAAAAAAATTATATTTCTCATCAAACAACAAAAGACATAATTAATACAAGTCTCAACAACAACAGGAAAGATATATCATCAACAATATAAAAATTAACACAAGTATTAACAATAAATTAACATTCCAATTTTCGATCGAAATATCCAAAACACAATCTCATGCATTCAATGTATATCCAATAGCATATAGCAAAATACTAAATAACAAAAAGTGTAAATAGTTTTAAGAGTAGTCAACATTCGAGTTTTCTACATTACAAAAATTTAAATTGTTCGACGGTTGTCTTCACTTGTAGGTTCATGACTTGCATTCGATGATTGATGATGATTAGGAGAAAATGCATCAATCGGATTGATATTGCCACCCGCACCCTATCCAACAATGTAAAATATATATGTCAATGATATGAAAATACAAAAATATTTAAGTATACTACTAATAATGACTTGTGATCAAATTAATATACCTGAGTATTTGATAGTAGTGACGTCCTTAAGTGATCCATTTCCCGTCGCATTTCCTCTCGTATCACGTAAAAGTCCATATACATCATCCAACCTTTCAAAATTTTGGGTGATAGGATTATACTCTTGCACATGTGAAACTTCTTGCATAGGTTGAGAAGTTGAAGTACTATCAACGGTATTAACTGAGGAAGTAAAGGATAAAGGTTCCTCTCCGTGGCAAACCCACCTAGTATATCCTCTTAGAAATCCATCACATATCAAGTGTATTTTGGCATCCTCATAAGTTTGTAATAAACAATTAACACAACGTATGCAAGGGCACAATATCTTTCCACTATGGGATGCATTACAAAATGCAAATTCAAGAAATTGTGAGACTCCATTTTATAATCATCACTATTTCTGTGTTTTGTCATCCAACTCCTATCCATTATAGAAAAAGTTCTGAAAAACAACAAAAACTTTGTTTACTACCAATGCATAGTACTGAAGCTAATGACTAACTTAGTGATAATAATTAACTTAATAATAAAAAAAATTAAGATATTAATAAAAATTAGAAATAAAAAATAGGATATGGTAAAACTTACCAATCTTCAAACAGAAGAAATGTAGAAGATGACCTCAACCGCGACAGTCCCACAAATGACTTCTCTCTCACTTTTTCTTTCTAATTAAAAAAAAAAAAATTTGTCTCGAATCAGTCAAAGATATCCATTCACTATTTCCATCATAAATTTGACATTATACATGAAAAATATTGAATTCTTTTTTGTGATTAGCACGGATTTACCTCAACAATTGTAATGTCCAAATTACCAAAGCGCGAAGAAGAAGCAAAAATCCAAAGAGAGATCTAGTGTGCCAACTTTAATACGCTCACCGTTCCTTTGCATATAGAGAGGGAAAATAAAAACTTAGCACTATAAAATAAAAGGAAAAACTAAAAAACTAAAAACTAAAAGAAAAAACTAAAAAACTAAAATTCACTGTGTACTTTGTTTTCATTATGCACCTACTTTATTTTGATTAGGCATCAAGTATAGTTTCTAGTATTAGCCTTTCAAAATTTTAAAAATTTTGATTTTACTCTCCAACCTTTCAAAATTTTGATTTTACTCTCCAACCTTTTTGAGAGGTCGGGCAGTACATATTTACCAAATTTATAAATTACACAGAGGTAAAATGTAGGATCTTACCATCTAATGGACTACTCTACATTAAAGTAAAAGAATTGGACTTCTCTGTTCTTACTGTTGTTGGCTAGTTTGTAAACTTACTTAGAAAGCAAAGACAAAAAGAAAAGGAAGAAAAACTACTAATATATTTTGGGTTTTTTATATATATATATATAGTCAAACAAAGCCACTTAAGTATATAGTTTGCTGAAAATAAACATTAGCATAATTAAGTAAAAAATAAAGAAAAAAAAGAAAGAAAGAAAGAAAGGTAAAGTAATCAATTTTTATCAAATAATTTCTTTTAATTTCAATACCAAACGGGTCCTAATAATAGCACAACTACAAATTAATATTTACATCTAAATTCTGCAATCCAGTAAAACAATAGCACAAAGATCAAAAAAAATATGTTTGAGCTATTAGGACCCGTTTTACTAATATTGATTATATCTAAATTCTCAAGAATTGGACTCTCTCCGGTGCCGCTAAGATCTGGCCACTTTCGCTCGCCTTGGGCGCCGCCGGTGAGATCTGTGCCCTCTCTGGGGTTCCCCTCTTGAGCAGAGAGACGTGGAACACCGGGTGCACTCGGGACTCTTCGGGAAGCTGAAGTCGGTAGGCCACTGGCCCGACCCGCTCGATTATTTTGAAAGGTCCGAAGTATCTGGCGGTAAGCTTGAGGTTGTGTCTCAGAGCAACACTGCTCTGGCGGTAGGGTTGGAGCTTCAGGTAAACCTCTTCTCCTTGTTGGTATTCCTTGTCGATTCTCTTCTTATCGGCATTTTGTTTCATTCTGTTTTGCGCCTCCTTCAACCTTGCTCGCAGTAAGTGCACCATTTTTTCCCTTTCCTGATTCCATTCTTCCACTGTGGGGCCGATGTTCATGTTCATGTGCACCACTGGGTACGCCGGGGGAGGGTATCCGTACATGGCTTGGAAGGGTGTCATCCCTAGGGAGGAGTGGTGGTTGGTATTATACCACCACTCTGCCAGGGTTAGCCACTTGTGCCATTTGCGCGGGTGTTGGAAGAACATGCAGCGCAAGTAGGTCTCTACACACCTATTAACTCTCTCTATCTGGCCGTCGGTCTGCGGGTGATATGCCGTGCTCATTTGTAACTTGACCCCCATGAGCTTGAACAGATCCTGCCATATCTGGCTGGTAAAGATTTTATCCCGATCCGATATGATCCCTTGGGGAAGCCCGTGCAGTCGGTAGATGGTGTCCATAAAAGCCCTGGCCACGCCCTGAGCATTGTAGGGGTGAGTGAGTGAAATAAAATGGCCGTACTTTGTGAGCCTGTCGACCACCACGAGTAGTGTATCCTTGCCCTCGGATTTCGGCAAAGCTTCTATGAAGTTCATGCTGATTGATTGCCATGCTTGCACAGGGATTTGTAGAGGCTGTAGCAATCCAGCGTAAGGCGTCCCGTCGACCTTGTTTCTGATGCATACTTCGCATTCCTTCACCCTCTTCTCTATTTCCTGTTTCATGCCCGGCCAATAAAACAGTTATTTCATTCTTCTATAAGTGTGATTCATACCTGAGTGACCACCTATGGCCGACGCATGCATCTGGTCCATGAGCCGCAGCCTTAGATTCCCCGAGTCTCCGATGTAGAGTCTCCCCTTGTATTTGAGTGTCCCTTGCTGGAAGGTATAGTTTGGTTGGGCGTCGGGGCTCAACAACAGTTGGGTTATGGTATGCTGCACCTGGGCATTTCCTTCATAACTCTCCACCACCTCTTGGACCCATGAGGGAATTATGGCAGTAATGGCATTGCTGTCCTCCACTTCTCTTCTTTTTCTTGAGAGGGCATCCGCTGCGACGTTCTCCTTCCCTTTCTTATATTGGATTGTGTAATCCAGCCCCATTAATTTGAGCATCCCTTTTTGTTGTACTGCTGTGGTTATTCGCTGTTCCAGCAAGTACTTCAAACTTTCGTGGTCCGTCTTGATGACAAAGGGTTTGGAGCTGAGGTAGTGCTTCCACTTTGTCACGGCTAAGAGTATAGCCAAAAATTCTTTTTCATACGTCGACAGCCCCTTGTTGCGAGGGCTGATAGCCTTGCTGAGGTAGGCTAGGGGCTTGCCGTCTTGGGTGAGTACGGCCCCGATCCCGTTACCACATGCGTCCACCTCTATCGTAAAAGGTTTGGCGTAGTCGGGCATGGCTAGTACCGGGGCTGTAGTCATCACTTCCTGCAGCTTTTCGAATGCCTTTTGTGCCCCGTCATTCCACGCGAAGTTATCTTTCTTGAGCAGCTCGGTAAGGGGCTTGCTTATCCCCCCGTACCCTTTTATAAACCTCCGGTAGTATCCCGTAAGACCGAGGAAACCCCGCAATTCTCGCACTGTTTGGGGTACATGCCATTCCTTCATAGCAGCCACCTTGTCGGGGTCGGTGGCCACTCCTTCCTTCGATATTATGTGGCCCAGGAATTCTACTTTCCTCTGTCCAAAGGAGCACTTGGTCCTCTTGGCAAAGAGCCGATTCTCTTTCAACACACCCAGCACGGTTTTTAAATGAGCTATATGATCCGAAAGTGATTTGCTATAGACTAGTATATCGTCAAAGAACACGAGCACAAACCTCCTGAGATGCGGCTCGAACACGCTGTTCATGATGGCTTGGAAAGTTGAGGGTGCGTTCGTCAGCCCAAAGGGCATTACCAGAAATTCGTAGTGGCCTTGATGGGTTCTGAACGCGGTCTTGTGCACCTCTTCGGGATTCATCCTGATTTGGTGGTAGCCGGACCGCAAATCGATCTTAGAGAAGTATTGAGAACCCCCCAACTCATCCAACAAGTCGTCTATCAACGGTATCGGATATTTGTCCTTTACGGTGGCTTTGTTTAAGTGCTTATAATCCACACAGAGCCTCCAAGTCTTGTCCTTCTTCTTGACCAAAAGAACTTGTGATGCGTAGGGGCTGGTGCTCGGTCGGATCATGGAATTCTGTAGCATTTCCTTTATCTGTTGCTCGATCTCCTCCTTCTGTTCATGCGTATATCTGTAGGGCCTCAGGTTGACTGGCCGAGCCTCGCTTTGCAGGGGGATCCTGTGATCCTGTGGTCTTCTGGGAGGTAACCCCTTGGGCTCCTGAAACACCTCTGGGTAAAGGTTAAGAACTTCCTGAATTTCTTTGGGGATTCCCCCCTTCTCACTGGTTGTTTCCTCTGGGCAGTATTTACCAATGGCACAGCAGTTCCCCTCTCTGCTCTCTCTGTACCATTGCATCGCGGTCATAAGCTTCAGTTCTGCGGTGGTTGCTCTCAATTTAGATCCTTCGGCTATCCCTTTGAGATTCATTGGTCGCCCCTCCTTGGCGAAGGACACTGAGTTATCGACGTAGTCGAACGTGACTCTTCCGTATTGCCTCAACCAGTCGATACCCAAAATGATGCTAGAGCCATCTAATCTAATGACCCTTAGCTCCGCCTGATAGTTTTCTCCTTGCATGGTCCATTGAAAATTAGAGCATTTGAGTTTGCTCATAACCTTATGGCCATCCGCTACGGTTACTATCAAAGGATTGGCCGCTGTCATGGTTGCTTTGACTTCCTTAGCCACTTTAAAATCTATGAAACTGTGGGTGCTGCCGGGTATCGATTAAAACTATGACGTTTTTATCACCCACTGCCCCTTGTACCTTGATGGTGTCGTGGGGATTTTGACCACTGAGGGCATGCACTGAGATACCCACTTCTTCTTCTTCCTCTTCAGCCTCGGGAGCCTCTTCTTCTTCATTCTCCCATTGTAACAATTGCTCGTCGAACACCTCGTCTGGTTCCAAGTAGGCTTTGATGTGGTGTAGAGATTTGGGTTGACATTGATGACCGGGTTGATACTTCTCGCCACACTTGTAACAAAGCCCCGCGGCCCTCCTTTGTTCAAAGAGCTGCCTGCTAATCCCTTGTTGTGGGCCTCGGGTATTGTCTTGGTTGCATAATTTTGTTTCCCTCCCCTGTTACAGCTGCCCTAGTCGCATTGTTGCCTTGATACTGAACTCTTGGGGGCTTGTATGGTGCCTTGCTCTTTTCATGATGATGGATAGGGCTTGCTCGTGTAATTTGGCTTGTTCATACACCTCCTCGAGTGTTGTCGGTTGCGAGAGGTCGATAAACGGTACCAACTCGTCCTTTAATCCACTAATGTAGCTCTCGATGAAATGTTGCTCGCCCAGCGCAGGGTTGATGTAAAGCATTCTGGCCCTCAGATCCTCGAATTTCTCTTGATATCGCTCCACCGTACCGGTTTGCGACAATTTGTTAAACTCCCTGACCAACCTACGGGTATCGGATCCTTCGAATCTACGACAGGTTGCTTCAACTAGCTCTTCCCAGGTAACGTTGGGTTTGTCAATGAGGTATCCCTCCTTCCACCTATGGGCCCTCCCTATAAAATGCATTGTAGCTATCTCGACCCACTGCAACTCAGGTAGTTGGTAAATTTTGAAATACTGATCGCATTTGCTACTCCATTCTCGGGGCTCATCTCCGCTGAATGACGAAAACTCCAATTTGGGATAGGGAAGGTGAGTATTGACTCTGTGGTATGGCTCATCCATTCTCTCTTGAAACCGGCCCGGGTTCGGTAAAATACCCTTGCCCCTCTCATCTGTTTGTGCTCTGGATGAACTTCCCCCTGCCTGAGTATTAACAGGGTGTTTACCTTCCCGAATTGTGATCGGTTGGCTATTGGCGGTTGAAAGGCCTGTTGAATACGGGCTAGCTGGTTGAGGTGGCGTTGTGAACAGCTTAAGTAGCTGCTCGTGCCTCCGGGCAGTCTCCTGGAGCATCGCCTCGTGTCGCTTGGCCGCTTCGGTTTGCAACGCTTCATGGCGCAGCTGGTTGTCTTGTTGCATTGCCTCCACTTGTTGAGTTAAGGTACTAATCTTCTCTTCCAACTTGCCATCGTATTCTACTGCAAATTGTTGAAGTTTTTCCTCTAAGGTGTGTATGTGCTCGTTCATGTCTCTTAATCTCGTCCCCTCTGCCATCTCTGCTTCTTCTATGAGCTTTCTGCTGTTGAATCTGAACTTGTTTCTTTTCTTTGTCCCTATTGTGGCGATGGCAATTCCGGTGGGTCACGCTGGAGCGATCCTTGGGCACGCCCACCAGCTATTCGACGGAATGCTAGAGTGTGCTTCAAGTTCCCTGTGGCTTTGTTGCCTTTGATGATTGCCTGTGAGTTGCTTGTATTGCTTGTTGCCTTCGAATTCGTTGCCTGGTTGCCTTGCTGGTTCGGTAGCTGGCTGCCTGATGCTTGCTGTTGCCTGGATGCCTTTGGTCTGGTTGCCTGAATTCTGGTACAGGATGGAAGCGCCGATCCCTGGGATCGTGCTGCTCTGATACCAATATGTTATATCCCCGACGATCCGCAACCCGCCGATGACGGTTTATCTCGGAGGCGTGGATGGCGGTGAGGATGACGGATGGCGCGGGAGAATTCCGGACGACCCGCGACCCGTCAATGATGAGAATACTCTGAGACGAGGTGGGCGGGGAGGATGATGGTGCCCACTTGGTGGGTGAATTACAGAATTGAGAAGGGATGAGAATAGAAAGAGGGGTTTTGGGGGAAGAAAGGAAGAGAAGAGAGTAAGAAAGAATTGGAAAGAAAGTTACTATTCCATTTCATAAATCCACTTCCCTTACAATTACTCTTATATACTCTTCTCTACTAATCTCTAATTTGCGATAATAAAAGGATTACAGTTAAAGTCTCAGAAATAGTAAGTCTAAACATCACTGGGCCGCTAAGGCCTATTTTATGAATCTGCTGGGCTCAGAAAGTGGGCCCCCATTACTTCCTACTCTATGGGTGTTGCTGTGGCCTCCGGATGGGCCTCCGCCTGAGGCCCGTTGTGGTCAGTATTCCAGCCTTTCCCAGCCAGAGCCTGCTGTGATCATTACTCTAACCCCCCTCAAGTTGGAAGCCCTTGACTTGTTAGATCCCCTCGAGTTCCACTTCACTGCTGATCCCCCCCTCAAGCCCCCTTTTCCCTACTTCTTCTCCCTCCTCGCCATCTAGGGTTGGGTGTCCGATCGTTACACAAAGTTCGTGTGGGCGAAGATAGAGGAGGGTTATCGTGGCAGCCTACGAACGGTTTTCAGCACCGTCATTTGAGGGACGTCAAAATGCACAACTTTGAAGGGAACAATGTCGAGACAGCCTTCGATCGATTTCTGTTGGAAAGAGCTGTACTTCTCAGGTCCCTCGCCTTTACTTGTGATTGCATGCATCCCTGGGTTGGTTGGACATGGGAAAACGAAACGACGTATCGACGATGGACTGATGAGGGCAAATCTCATCTTCTCGAGCAGCTTACAGCAGGAATTGCTTCGAGTGCTCGTATAGTTTTTCTGTCATAGCAAAGGTTGGTTGGTTGCCTTCTGTGTTGCGAGAGGTTTACAAAACAAGTTCTTAAATTTTCGTAGGCTTTAGAAAGAACATTGTTGCTAGTTTTTATATCAGTTCACATTTGTTTCCAATACTTGATGATTTCTATGGTTGTGTACTCAAATTTGTCATGCCGATTGAATTGAGGCTTTGATCTGAAGCATGCGCAGATGCTCAGAACAAGCTGTTTGTTGCCATGAGAAAAGAGCCAGCATAATGAGAAACTACCCTCTAATGAGAGTTGAAGCTCAGTAGTAACTAATTCTCCTAAGGTTGATACAAATTCTGGCGATGCTTTTGTTTACTACTTAAAGAAATTGAGAAGAGTAATAATATGTGGAGAAAGAAGGGTAAGCAAAGATTTGTTGATTTTTTAAAAAAGATTTAGGTTTAGTTTGGTAATGTAGTGTCTGAAAAATCTAAAAGCCTGTTGATTGTTGATTTTATAAAATAGCTTTAGATTTAGTTTGGTGATGTGGTTTCTAAAAGCATCATTTTTATACTACGGAGAATTTGAAAAATATAAAAGCACTTTCAATTTTTCCTTTTTTTTTTTTTACATTATAAAATTGCGGCTGCAACTGCCACTAAAGAAGTAAGCATGTAACCACATACTTCTCAGCAAGCATTTAGTCACCACATCACCAAACTATAGGTTTCTGTGTTTTTTATTTCTTTTATTTTATTTTCGTATATTCACTCCGGACCCTACGGTTAGGTTCAATTTAGACGTCGAAATAAAATATTCAATAATAATTTAGTTGGTATAAAGATTTTCTTTTATTTTTTTAATATTTTATTTCGAAAGGCCCTCTTAATTTGGATGTTGCCCGAATATATTATTTAAGAATAATTTATTTATTATAAGAATTTTCTAGTATAATTATAAAATGGTAAAATAAATTAAGTTCAGATGATTTCGTGACTTGGGTATCGAAATAAATGCTGACGCCTACAACTTTCTCAAAGTCACGAGTTGCACAAAATCAAATATGTCCTAGACACAGCATATATAAAAAGGTGAAGATGCATAACCCTAGTTTTTTGTGGTTAATTTACTCACATGTGTCAAAATTAGCAGCTTGCAAATCATGAAATTGTGAAGTTGGAGAAAAAAATTAAGCAGCTGAAGTTATCAAAAGGAAGCAATATCTTTCATCTTTGGGATAACAATTGTATCACCAGTAGTTTTATTAGGAAGTTCCACCTCCACCTCAATCATAGAATAGATTATTATATAATGAAACAATTTGTAATGAAGAGGTATGAAAATGATCATTCAAGACGCGATTTTTAATCTAATCAACGACAGTACAAAATGCTGTAATCATCAGTTTAATTCGATTAAATCATCCATTGGTGCGCACAGAAGCAAACTAATGTTTCAGAAGCAAACACAGTAAACAAAACAAGCATCTTGCGGTATCAAAGCATATAGATGAAAAGTGGTAGAAGCATAGATGAGGAGAGCTGTCAAAACTACTCACCGAACATTTTCCGCTTCTCATAATATTCATCCAATTTAAGGCCGACCGACTCTGCTTCTTTGCACAGCTGCTTACACTTAGCCACCCTCCCGAAAGCCGCGTAAGCTTTAATCACGTCACAATACATGTCGAAAGTGGGGACGAATCCGGCCTCCTTGGATCTGGAAAAGTATCTTACGGCCCTGGCAGGATCATTCGCAGCAACGCAGAGTTTAATCACGACTCGATACGCCGGGAGATCGAAGAGACAATTGGATCCCTCCATTTCCCAAATCAAAGCCAACCCCTCCCTGTACTTGGTGTCGCAGTACCGACTATGCATCACGGTGGTGTACATGACCACAGACGGGCGTCGGCCGGATCCCTTAAACCAATCGAACAAGCTCTCCACAGCTGGGAATCTTCGGAGCCTGACGCAGACTTTCATTACGGCCGTGCAATCCTGGGGCTTCAAATGGAGGTCCTCCCTCTCTCCGAGCTCGTCGAGCAATGCCGAAGCGAGCTTGTAGCCATCAGGGGTCTTTCCGGCCTCCGATATGAGCTTGGCGTGGACGCTCGAATCCAACGTCCTCTTACCGTCCTTGGCGAGTAGGAGGATCTTCCGGGCGAGATTTAAGCTGCCCGCCCGGATGAATCCCGTCGCCATTGCTTCGAGCACGGACCGGCTGGCGGAGTTCAGATACTCCTCGACTTCCGATCCGAGCTTCAGTCTGCCGAAGCGCGCTAACACTTGGACGGCCGACGCGAGAGTCCGATCGTCGGGGAAGAGGCGATTCTGCTTCTGATTCTGAGCCCAGAGCAAGGTCTGGAGCGCCCTTTCAGGCGAGGCCATGTGCCCCAGCTCTCGAATCGTCATCGATAGAGAGCCCTTCCGAAGGAACGGAGCCCATCGATCGAGAACTGCAGAAACGTCTGATTTCGGCGGAAGAGCTGCAATCTCTCTCGCTATCTTAGCCAGGACTTGCGGGTTCTTCCGCACTCGATCGCTGAAAGACGAGCGAGACGAAACGGCCGATCTCGCATTCGACCGAATGCGGCGCTTCCGGGTGGGAATGACGTCCGGCCGTGTCTTATACGGCAGCGGGAGAGGGAGGGGACGGTCCTTCCATGTCCGGATGGGTTTTCGAGGAATCGGGCGATCAAAAAGCGCAGATATCGCATCGAGCTCTTCTTGAGTCCACCCAGAATCATCATCATCATCATCATCATCATCATCATCATCATCATCCGCTTCTTCTTTCGACCATTCGATTTGTGGATTGCTGCGGAGAGTTTGAGATGGATTTGGTTTCGATCGGAAACGAGCGGAGACGACGCTTCCTCGTCGGATCGTGTTGTGATTCTTGTACGACGAGGGAGGATAATAATAATAATAATTATTATTATTATTATTATTATTAAAGTTGAATGTGGAGAGTAATAAGTGATTCATGGGACTCGGGCAATTTAACAAACAGGTTGTGTGCATGGGAGTGGGGCAATTTAACAAACAGGTTGTGTGCATGGGAATTGGTTGCGTATTTGCGTCCGAACGAGCGGAGGAGATCGAGTCAGCAAATAAAACGCCACCTCAAAAAGAAAAAGAAAAAGAAATATGTGTTGGGAACCCTCAACTATACAAAATTATTCAAGGGTCCCTCTCAACTTTAAATTTTAAACTTTAAACTTTAGATAGTTATTGAATGGGTAAATTACACTTTTGGTCCCTAAATTTTATTTGTTGCAATTTGTAGCTCCAACTTTTTGGTTTGTTAGAAATAAATTGATTAAGATTTAAATATTAATTAAAATAAAATTTTAATTTAACTAGAATTTATAAAATACTTGTGAATTCATAAAATCTAGTATCAGAACGATTAACAGTATTGATAAAGATATAGATATAGATAAATACTTGTTTTCTTTTTAGATATTTGTTTTAGTAGCTAATACATATTAATAATATAATATAATTTAATATTTAGTGCATGAAATAATCAGATTTGATTTTTCAGTTATACTAATTCAATTTAATTGACTAAATATTAATAGATCGTAAATATATAAGTAATATAGTATTTTATTTATTATCACATCAAACAACTCATATTTTAACTAATAATAATAATATAGATATAGTTATTATAGATATAGATATACAAAGATATAGATAATATAGTTTTTTTAAGATATTTAGTTTAGTAGTCTTTATTTAATTTAATTTAATATTTAGTATACTAAATAGTCGTATTTGATTTTTCGGTTTCCGGTATGAATTTTCGATTGGATTTGGTTTTCCTGTTTCAGAAAATTTACAATTCTATGTATACAGTACATGCAGAATTTGTCAGATTCAATGGATTCTTGTGGAGCCCAGGTATGGTTTTACTTTCTTTAATTTCTTTTTTTTCTTAATTACAAAACTACTTTTTACGTTTTGGATTGAATAGAGAAATTTGGTGTAACTTTAAAATCTAAAGAATTTTAAACTTTACGAGATTATTTACAGTACAAGAGATTGGCTGTGTAATTAATAACATGGAGTTTACGTAGTCTCTTTGTCAAAATTGAAAGTTCCGATGTTGTTTTTTTTGTTTCTTTTTTGAAAACGAAGAGAAAGAGTCAGGACAAGCTTAGCGAATTGCCAGATGACATACTGATATCCATCCTAGAAAGATTGGATGTGAGGTCTGCAGTGGCAACAAGTTTGATTTCCCCGCGATGGCGGCATCTCTGGAAGTTCATGACTGACTTCGAGTTCCGGATGGACTCCATTAAACCCTTCAGTATTTATCATGCATGTGTTTTAAATACCAGTACCAGAAAATCAGAAACACAAGGATCACAAGGATACCAAAGGCGCGTCTTCATGCAGTTCGTCAGCAACTTCTTACGTGGAAATCGCGGTCTCAGACGACTTTGTCTCCATTTCGATGCGACGAAAAGTCACAAGTACAGAAGATCCGTCGACAGATTGATTTGTAGAGCAGTCGAGGCAGGTGTTAACGAGCTCGAACTCTTCCCTCTTCACTGTAAGAACGCCTATGAGTTCCCGTGGCAGTTACTTGCTGACGGCGGCAGCGGATCCTCCGTAACCAAGTTGAAGCTCAGTTATTGTAGGTTAGGCAGCCACTATGACTTCAGACGGCTCGGTTCTACGTCGATGCTTCATCTCGCAAACATAGACATATCTCAAGAAATAGTGACAGACATTCTGCAGAATTGTACGCGCCTGGAAAGCTTGACTCTTGAGTCATGCCATTCCTCAACCGACTTAAGTATAGCCTCTCCTGATCTGCAACTCAGAGAGTTGGTCTTGCAATTTTGTGTCGGAATTACGAGCGTAGAAATCTTCGCTCCCAAGTTGAGACGGCTGCAATATTCTGGGTACTTCGCGCAGTTGTTGCTCAAGTCCGTTCCTCGTCTTGAGCACGTTTGGCTACGTTATGCTAGTTCTAATGGTGCAAAGTACATATTTGAAAACCTCCTCTCTGAACTCGCACATGTTTCGAATCTGACTTTGTATTTTATGTGTCCTGAGGTTGGTCGTTCGATGCGTGCGTATCTTCTTCTTACATAATATGTTTATGAATTTTCGCTCTTCCTCTTACATTTTCCCTCCGGTTGCGCAGAATTTGATGAAATTAAGGCTTCCATCCCCCTTCAGCAACCTCAAGGATTTGACGGTGAATCCCTTTACAACTCGCAGGGATAACCTTATTTGGCTAGCTGCGCTGTTGGTGGCTGCACCTATTTTGGAGAAACTGCAGATTATCGTAAGATTCTTTCCTTGATTTCTATAGATTATCCTTTTACTTTCATGATCGACGGCAGTGCGGTCGAGATGTTTTTAGTATTTGTAACTTCCATCTCTCCATAACTTCTTTTTCTTCTTTTTTTTTTTATGCTTTTCTCTTCTATTGATAGATCTGTTCATAAATTTCCAAGTTATAAAGAAATTGAACAACTGAAACTTTCCACTTCACTTTAAATATAAACCTTGATTCTTAGATCCAAAAAAGCGACTTCTTATTGCATGATTTTGATCCCCAGTCGAGGATTTAGTTCTCTTTCCGGTTAATATTTTCTTATTGGAACATTGTATTACTTCAACTTAGTCTAAAAACAAATGCTGTATGCTTCTATAGTTCTTCAATGTTTTATCTTGACACATATGTTGGTAGTTTGAACCATTCAATGTAATTACTTGAATGAACCTGCTGTAGTAATGGCTAGCATGTATTCAAGTAATTTCTAATTTTTGTACTATTCGATTAATCGGGGAATGAAAATTCTTAATCTCCGGTATGATAAGCAATGGTTTGTGTTTTTCGTCATGTAGCAAACGGTTCGGTTAAGTAACTCCAGATCGTATACGATGCTGCGTTTGACGATAAGATCATACAAGATTGAGTAACCTTGTGCTGCAATGCGTCGTGATTTATGCTGGATCGATCTAAGAAATATGGATGGTTGATGCATTCAATCTCTTCCTCATGTTGTTGAATTCGATCAGCGGCATCAGATAACTGCTCAAGTTATTAGCATTGCTTCCCAGCTCTTTGTACAGAGATGCATTGCACATTAAAATGATAAATATTGCTCTGCTGTACTGCAGGTTACGAAATCGGGTAGCATAGAACGTGCGGGCGATGGAGGAAGGATATCATGGCCGTGTTCGAACGGTTTTCAGCACCATCATTTGACGGATGTCAAAATGGATTGCTTTGAGGGGAGCAACTTCGAGATAGCCTTTGCTCGATTTCTGCTGGCCAAAGCTGTAGTTCTCAGGTCCTTCACCTTTACTTGTGACTACATCTATCCATTGTTTTGTCGGAAGTGCGATTACAGTGTGTGCTACAGGCGGCGGACTGAAGAGGAGATATCTGCTCTCCTGGAGCAGCTTACAGCAGGAATTGCTTCCAATGCTCATATAGTTTTTCTGTTATAGAAAAGGTTGCGTCTTCTGCGTTGCGAGAGGTTTACAAAAGAAGTCCTTAAATTTTCGTGGGCTTTAGATAGATCATTGTTGGTAGAATTACATCAGTTCACATGTGTTTGCAATACTTTATATTTTTTATGGTTATATGTACTCACAAATTTGTCATGCCAATTTACCATTATGTTTCTGCAATGAATTGAAGCTTGATCTGAAGCAAGTGCAGATGCTCAGAACAAGCTGTTATATGTTTAATTGCACATCTCTTACTCACATTGATTTTTCATTCTCTTATTCTTGGGAAATCAACTTGAGAAACTAATAAGTGGCCTTTTTCTTAATGCTTCGAATTTTACTGTAAAAGTTCAACATAATATTCCTTCTAATCAGACAATTCTTTTTCAAACAACACTATAACTTACAGTAGAGCTAAGATACTTAAAACCATAACAATATTATTAATAAGTATGAAAAGAACCGGATAAGTTCATTTGATCGGATTCAATAAATTTGATCTGTGTTTTTAAGTAAACATAAAATTACTAATGCGGAGCATGAACCGCAGCGGCATACGGAGGCTAGTATAGAAAAAAGTCGATCTTGTACACCACTGTCAATCCGTTCAAGTCGACCGGCGACGACCGAATGTAACCCTGGACGAACAGAAAGTCCCCTGTGCCGCCGACCACCGGATAGTCCGACGGCTTCGTGTTGTGGGTCCTGCCAATATCATTTTGAGCCCTTTTGATCACTAGACAAATGATATTAACTTTTGATCACTAGACAAATGATATTAAAAATTACGAAATTTATCTTTTAGATACTTCAAATACTTTAGATGAAATCTAACGGAACCGATCGTCAATTCGGAAGCCCAACATTAAAAACGATTTATAAACACCTAGGAATCCGTACTTAAAATAGCATACCAGCCGTTTTATATATATATATATATATATATATATATATATATATATATATATATATATATATATATATGCAATACAGACGACCAATATGTAATATAATTGTAATATAATTTTTAAAAACGGTGAATGATTTACCGCCTTTATGGTATGTATAGATATTTATTTTAAAAAGGAAGTAATGCCAAATGTAACGAAAAAAAAAAAAAAAAATCATCTAGCCTTCATTTTAAAAATATTCCTAATCTCTTAGATGATTAGAAAAAAAAGAAGTAAAATTAATATTTTATTGCTAATTAGAGAGAAATAAAAGAGAGAAAATTATTTAATAATAATAATACTAATAATTATAATAAAAATAATTTTATTATAATAATAATTATTATTTTTATTATAATTACATATTAGTTGATATCACTAAAAAAAATATATAATATAAAAATAATACAATTATACAATAATTTTAAATAAAAGTAATAAAATAATAGTTAAAAATACTCCTAGATCAAGCAAATAATATTAAGTTTACCCATATTATTTTATTTACTATTTAAAAATATTATGAAATATTGTTCATAATATATATTTTTTTACACAGATACTTTAAGTAATATAAAATAATTTTCTTAAGTAGTATTGTACACGATAATATTTTTTATCTGAAACGAAAAGTGACCCAAATATTATAAAAATAAAAAAATAATGCCTTGCGGAGGAGAGAGAAAAAAAAATTCTTAATTAACATATAAATTTATATAAATATTATTAAACTATATTTTTTTTCTAATCTATTAGAATTTTTTTTTAGAAATAATACTAAATTGGAAATATTTTTGTATAAAAAAAAATTGAGTGGACTATTTTTAGAATAATAATACTTTATAAAATTATTTATAAAAAAAAAACTTAATTGCATACAGCTCCCTATAAACATATCGAATAACAGATATATCCCTATAAAGTTCAACTTTTTATATTTATCCCTTCAAAAGTTCATCGTTTTTCATATATATCCCTACCGTCTATCTCTGTTAGAAAAATCTAGTTAATCATAGATTAAATACTTAATCTTGGTTAGTTAGTGAGATAAATTTATTTTTTTAGCCTTCCAAATATTTCTGTACTATTTTTTGGAAGGACATTTTTGAAAGAACAAAACTGTCATTTCACATATAATCTGTTAAAAAATAAACAGTGAACTAACGATAATAAACCGGATGGATATATATGAATAACTTAGGACTTTTGAAGGAATAAATATGAAAAATTAAACTTTATGGTACCGTTTGGTAACGGGGATAAGGGGGGAATAACGGGATAAGGGGGGAATAACCCCCTTATCCCCAGTTTAATACCCAAACGGGAATTACACTAATGAGAATAGTTATTCTCACATCAAGAGAATAGCGAGGATGAGGGTGGGAATTGGTATTCCCACCCCCACATGGAATACAGGTTCTCTCTTTTTGTGGCACGGGAATCGAAGTGTGACAATGTGTTTTCTCCATCTTTCCTTCTCCTCCATCTTCTCCCCCTTCATCCCACTCCATCTTCTCTCCCTTCTTCATCTTCTCTGATCTCCGATCTCCGTCGCGGCCCCCCTGCGGCAACCCTCTCCCCTCTGCGGCCTCTCTGCGGCAACCCTCTCCCCTCTGCGGCCCCTCTGCGGCAACCCTCTCTGCGCCGCAGCCCCTCTGCGGCAACCCTCTCCGCTGCGGCCCCTCTGCGGCAACCCTCTCCGCGCCGCGGCCCCTCCGCGGCCCCTCTGTGGCAACCCTCTTCGCGTCGCCACCCTCGCTGCGACAACCCTCTCCGCGTCGCCACCCCCTCTGCGGCAACCCTCTGCGGCAACCCTCTTCGCGCCGTGCCCCCTCTGCGGCAACCCTCTCCGCGTCGCCACCCCGCTACCCCGCTGCGGCAGCCCTCTCCGCATCGCCGCCCCGCCAGCATAACAAAATATGTTAATATTCATAATTGTCAAAATTTGGAAAGTAACGTTTTGATTCAACAAATGGTTATGGGAGCATTTGCTTAATTCATTGTATCATATTGAAAATGTGCGAGAAAATGAAAGATTACGTGCATTGATTGGTTTGTATACTTTAATTCAAAATATAAATTTTAATTTTAATTTAAAGTTGAACTAAAAATTAAATTTTAATTTTGAATTGTAATTCATAATTTAATTTAATAATTTTTGCTAAAATTCAAATTTAAATTTAAATTAATTTTAATTATGTGTATTATTATATGAATTAGTACAAAGATTTCTTGGGATATATACAACTAACAAACAAACAAACAAATTAAATTAATATTTTTGATATTTTGATATTGTATTATCAACTGAACCAAATAAATCCATCAAACTATTTTAAAATTTATTTATCTATTGGTTAATGGTTTGAAAATTATAATGAATCAAAAATTTTAAATATTTTATTTTAAAATTTTTTATCATTTTTAAGTACTTTTAAATATTTAATATTTAATTTTAAATATTTTTAAAATTTTTTAATATTAATTTAAATATATTATTAGGTTGATTGATATAATAAATTATTTTATTTTAAAATTATATTATAGAGAGCAAAATAGTCAATACACGTATTTATCCCCTCTCAATTCTTCTTATTCCTCTATACTCAACCAAACACAATTTTTTCTTATTCATCTTATTCTTCTTATTCCTATATAATTTATCAAACATAATTTTCTTTAAACCCGGTATAACTCTTAAACCCAACCAAATAGAAATTTACACTAATTCCTGCTAATACCATAACTTATGCCTATCCCCGGTATAACTAAATTTTTCTTATTTCCGAACCGAACGCAGTCATATAGGAATATATCTGCTATTCGATATTTTTACATAAAATCGTATGCAATTACTAAAGAACATGTGCCTGCAACAAATTCTCTCTCCTATCTCTCTCTCTCTCTAAGTTGACTTTTATTATAGAATTGAGGAAGGTTGGATATCCCATTCCCAGTGGTGCTGGGCCCAACATAAGGAAGAAGATTCTATCATTGAGGATATTAAGAAGGACCCATAGATTCATACCAATACACCACAAACACCCATCATCTAAATACCAGGATTAACTAGAAGCATAGATGCCTTTTTTAGAATGGAAGAGTAGGGCTTTGATGGAGCAGAAGCCCTAAACACATATAATAGTGAGTTTCTTCTTCTTCTTTCTTTTCTTTTCTTTTCTTTTCTTTTCTTTTTCACAAGAGAAGCACTCTTTTAACTTTGAATTTTTAGACCTTTCAAAAGCAAGCTTGTTCCTTTTGTTTTCAACTGTGGGTGCCCCTTTTTGTTGATTCATGTGTGAATCAAATTATGCTTGGTTGTTCCAAAAAAAAAAAAAAAAAAACAGGGAATATATATTCATTCATAAAAAAAGAAAAACCTTATGGTTACACTTGTTCCCCATAATAATACTCTTGTTGATATCTAATCCACTCTAACTGGAATGTTTTCATGTTTTATTATGTTGTGAATGTGATATCTCTCTAATTTAAAGACAAACATCCCTTATAACTCTTTCCATCTTTATTTTTCTAATTGTGGTTCATGGGTTTTTGTTTGGGCTCTGAAATTAACTCCCTATTTGTGTTGTAATTTTTGTTTGTTGGAATTTGTGGCCAGCGAAAATTTGCAAACTGGATAGCCAACGTATTCAGAAATCGAAATCGGTCTTCTTGGATCGTTCTTGTCTTGATGCTTCTGGATCTTCCACGTATCTCGCCTTCACAAGGGGACACTGTTGAATTAGGAATTTTGTTGATAAAATATTTGAGGAATTGAGTCATGGAGGAGGATTATCAGCCAGTGGATTTGGATATGTTAGATCGAATTCTATCAGAAGATGATTGGTTTGAGATCCCGAATTCTTCGAGCTTCTCTCCTCTTCTTGCATCATGCAGTAGTAGTAATCCACTTCACCCCGACGCTAATAGCGAAATTACGACGCAAAGATTGACTACACCGACGAATCCACATAAAGAAGACACTAATGGAACGCAATTCCTCGATTCGAATGCGATGCAACAACTATTTTCGGTTCAATCTAGTGAACTATATGACTCAAGAACAAGTTGGTGCTCTTCCCTAAAGGAGAGGGTGATGTATGCACTAAGTTACTTTAAGGAGACTCAAATAGATCCTAATGTTCTTGTTCAGCTATGGGTGCCCGAAAAGAGGGGAAGCCAGTTGGTCCTTTTGACTTGCGGCCAACCATTTTTTCTCAACCCCAATTGCGAAAAGCTCGTGAATTATAGGGAGATATCGACGAATTACCAATTCTCGGCGGAAGTGGATTGCGAAGGCTCTTTGGGCTTGCCGGGAAGAGTGTTTCTTGGGAAATTACCTGAGTGGACGCCAGATGTTCGACTATTTACCTCTTACGAGTACCCGCGGGTGAATTACGCTCAGCGCCTCGATGTCCGCGGAACGGTTGCTATTCCTGTGTTTGAGAGGGGAAATTATTCTTGTTTGGGTGTTGTGGAAGTTATTATGATAACGCAGAAGACGAATTACACTTCTGAACTTAACAGCATCTGCGGTGCCCTGCAGGTTAAGTTTGATCACTGCCTCTCTGGTGCTTTGGTGTTAAATTACATATATTGCGCGAGTAGTTCTTGTTCTTTTGATAACTTGCAATTTGGTCCATGATATTTTAAAGGAAAATTGCATGTAGGGATGACGCTGCAAAAATCGTGGACTACATGTGGCTTCAATCCTAGAATTTGTTTCGAGGAATTGATGATTTATTTTGGTATTTTGGATTTCGATCATGTTTAGGCTTCTACGACTCTTATACATGAAGCTTCAAATTTCTTTTCGTTTTTAAATTCAATTATTCTTTCTAGTATCTTTATTTCTAGTTTTATAATATACGACAGTAACTGCCAATTCAACTAGTGAGATGCCTAAATGGAACTTTTTAATTGAATAGCACGAGAAGTGAGATGCCTAAAAGGAGGAGATATCTAAATTGAATCTCTTGATTTTGCTGAATGGAACTTTTAATTGCAGGCCGTGAATCTTCGGAGCTCTCAAGCTCAACGTGTCCCTCAAATAAAGGTGAGCTAACACATTACAATGTGAAATAAAATAAAGATAAATTAAAGGAAACAACCCTATAAATCTTGCGAATTTTCACTTTTCCTCCTGTTTTTCAAGAACCGAAATTTTACCCTGTTATCTTACGAGCAAAGTGATAAATATCACCTAAGGAAAAAACTGATGAAGGAGGCGAAGTAACGAAACCTTGTAGCGTAAGAAAATAGTATATTGGTCTCAAAGGAGCAATATGAAAATCGCAATGTTTATTGCAGGATTCCTAGCAATTTATGGGTAAAATATTAATCATATTTTCTTTCTTTCAAGTAAATAAGTAATGCATGCAATTCCTATTTGACAGTTAAATGTTGGTACCTACCAAGCTGCTCTTCCAGAGATACTGGAGGTCTTGAGATCTCTTTGCAGGGTACACAATCTACCGCTAGCTCAAACTTGGATTCCGTGCGTTCAACAAAGCAAAAGAGGCAGCCGCCACTCAGATGAGAACTACGCTCGCTGTGTCTCGACAATTGATTCGGCTTGTTACGTGAACGACCCTTATTTATTTGGCTTCCACGAGGCTTGCTCGGAGCATCACTTGCTAAGAGGCCAAGGCATAGTAGGAGGAGCTTTTAATACAAACCATCCATGCTTTTCTTCAGATGTATCGGCTTTAAGTAAGTTCGAATACCCCCTCTCTCACCATGCTAGGATGTTCAATCTGAAGGGCGCGGTTGCGATTCGATTGAGGAGTACTCTTACCGGAAATACGGACTTTGTGTTAGAGTTCTTTCTCCCCTCTTATTGTATAGGAACTGACGAACAAAAATTGATGCTTGAATCAGTATCGAGCACCGTACAAAATGTTTGTCGAACTTTACGAGTGGTTACAAATAAGGAGATTGAGGATGAGGCTTCATTAGAAGTAAGGGAACTTAACTCGTTAGTCGTTCCTCATAGTAAATCTCTTGTTGATGGAGGTCAAGAGCAAAATAAGCGCAACTTTTCTGTTGAATTCACACAAAAGCACGAAGGAGAAGGAGAATGTTCTAACGGGAAACTGCTTCTCGAGTCTGATCAGAAGCAAGAGGATTTGGTTAAAGATGATGAGAACTCCTCAGTTGGTAAAGCTACAGAGAAGAGGCACTCGAAGAATGAGAAGGCGGTTAGTTTACAAATTCTTCGGCAGTATTTCGCCGGTAGCCTCAAGGACGCTGCGAAGAGCCTTGGAGGTAATTGCTATCTGAATGGAAGGCCTAACATTTTGTCGTGAACTTCTTCTGCAAGATTATCTATTTACTCATGCATATGTCCCTGCAAAATCTGAATTTTCATATGTGCTCTTCAAATCCTCAGTTTCTTACATGAAACTTTGTATACTTGTTTTCTTCCTTGTAACTTCGCAGTTATAAACTTGCCCCTCTTTTTTCTTTTCTTTTTCTTTTGTACTGCAACACCAACTTTGTCGATGAATCAGATTACTCTCCAACTTCAGGTATTATGTAAAAAAGTGCACCACGGAGCGAAAGAATCAGATTTACCAATTTGAGATTTAATTGATCAATATGATCAAACCAGGAACAAGTGAGACATTAATCACAGTAATAAGAGTGTGCCAGGTAAACCAATGAACAAATAATTGCTCAAATTACTCGATGTTTCATTGAGTCGATTCAGTTAAACTTGTTCAGTTGACTTGAATACTTGCCATGCATGTTCTTCCATCATTATATATGAAACCAAACTGCTAATCTGAAATTTTATTACCTTGCATGCATATCTACGTGTGATATTTACTGCATTCATGATTCATACCCATAGCAATACAGTATTTTCCATATTTACTAAGTGCGCTTATTTTTTGTTGTTTTACTCATAAAATATGTATAGACATATATTGTGTACTAAAATTTTTGATCAACTTTTTTTTTTCCAGTGTGCCCTACTACTCTCAAAAGAATATGCCGTCAATACGGGATAAACCGCTGGCCGTCGCGGAAGATTAAGAAAGTAAATCACTCCCTAAAGAAGCTCCAAGTTGCTATCGACTCCGTTCATGGCGCTGATAAAGCCCTACAACTCCCCTCTCTCTACAAGGACATTGCAAATGCCTCTAGCTTCGAGGATAATACTCAAGGAAACATCATTGTTCACCCAGTAAGTCGAAAAGATAAGCATAGTATTCATGTTTCATCGTCTTCGCTGTCTCCATCCTCTCATGGTTTAAGTCCCAATTCAAGTGAAAGGGAGGGAGCCTCTAAGGAGAAGGATGGGGGAAGTGTTCGTGGAGAGAATAGCACTCAAGAAGAACCGAAGTGCTTTTCGGGAAGCACTTCCTCCTTGCTGCATGAGGAAGCGAAGTGGGTCAGAGTAAAAGTTGTATGCGGTTCGGAGAAAGTCAGGTTCAGATTGAAGCCTCCTTGGAGATTTCAAGATTTGAAGCACGAGATCGTCAGGCTATTTAACATAGGAGATAATGTTTCGCTTAATCTCAAGTACATGGATGATGATTCGGAGTGGATATTACTAACATGTGATGCAGATTTAGAGGAGTGCATTCATGTGTGGAATTTAGCTAGTGCTCACACAGTCAAAATTTCTGCTTCTTTAGGAAGCACATAATTGGCTTAAATGGTAACCGACTCGAGCCATCTCTTTGAATCAGCAGATTATAATTTGTCTATGAGAGAACGTGCGACAGTCGTAATCGTTCAAGGATCAAAATGGTCTGTCCTATTTGCTCGAAGAATCATCTGTTCTTGGTTTTTGTGAAGCTTGTGCTTTTCTTTGACAGTGTTCCTCTCTACAAGGAAATGTTTCAGTGTATAAGGATTCAAGATGATTCAAGCTCAAATTGTGATTTTGATGCTTTGTGGCTCTATAGAATCAAGCTGACACATTTTGGGAATTTAAAATCAGAAATCAGATTCGTCGATCCATCACGGAGAAAATTTTCGATTTCTTAGCTACTTCGAGGAAATGTTTACTGGATTTCTTTATTTTTTGTTTCTGTAAGATTAGAATTCACATATTAACATTGTATTTTATTATTTGGGATTCTTTCTCACCCTTTTCTGTAACTATTTTTGAAGTGCTCTTATTTTTTTTGGCACAAATGTGAAAGTATAATGATGTTATTGTACACATTTTAGGATTGTAATTTATTTATTAATTTATTTTTTATTGTTGGTTAGCTTGTGATGCATTCGTGTCGATACTGAACAACATAAAAAAAATATATAACTTTTAGAGTACAACGGTTGTTTTATATAATTTCACATAGTATTGAAATAGAAAATTCTGAACTATAAAAAACAGGGTGACCTTTGCCTCTTTTGGATGGATTGGCTTGATAAAGCCGAAGAATCCAGAAGCTTGAGTAACCTCGAATGTTCGTTGAGACCTAAGCTGAAGGAACGGTATGAGGAGCTGGCGCTACAGGAGGAAATCAAATGGAGGCAACGCTCCCGAGTACTTTGGCTGCAAGCCGGAGATGCAAACACCAAGTTCTTCCATCGCAAAGCCAACAATCGCAGGAGCAGCAATCGCATCTCAGCAATCTCCGATGGCACTTCCACGCTCACCAGCCACGACGATATTGCTAAGCATTTGTTCACCTTTTTCAGCACTCAGCTCGGGACCACAAGCATGACTAGACCTTTTCTCAATCTGCAACTTCTGTACGGAATTGATCCTGCCCCGCTTTCTTCACTTCTTCTACCGTTCACGGAAAATGAAATCAAAGGGGCAATTTTCTCTTCGGCGCCGGAGAAGGCCCCAGGGCCGGATGGTTTTCCCGAGATTTTCTACCAACGCTTCTGGCACATCATGAAAGTTGACTTACTTGATGTGTTTGAGGCCTTCCACTCAGGAGCCGCCGACCTATCCTCCTTGAGCACAAGCTGGATATGTGCGATCCCGAAAAAGACGGGGGCTCTGACCGAGAGGGATCTGCGCCCAATCAGCCTCGTTCACAGCTTGTCTAAGCTAATTTCGAAGGTCCTGGCCACAAGACTGCAGGCATTCCTACACCTCTTAATTAACCCCCACCAGTCGGCCTTCATCAAAGGTCGGCACTTATTGGACAACTTCTTCAGTGCTCACTTCTTGGTGCATCATCTTCATGCCTCGAAGACCCCTGCGGCAATTCTAAAGCTGGACTTTGAACGTGCTTTTGACAACGTTAATTGGTCTTTCCTGTCGGAGATCATGACAGCTAGAGGTTTTGGGGACAGATGGATACAATGGACTCATTCGCTTTTAGCCTCGGCTTCGGCGGCGGTGTTACTGAACGGGGTACCGGGGAAGAACTTTGCTTTTAAAAAAGGCTTGCGACAAGGCGACCCCTTATCCCCTCTTTTGTTCTTTCTTTGCATAGATGTGCTGTACCGTATGATGCAGCGAGCGATCGACGATGACCTACTTCCGGAGGTGGGAATCGGCGAGAGCTGCTTCCACACGCTCCAATTCGCGGACGACATCCTTATCTTCTTGGATGGATCCTTAAAATCGGCGGCTACCATCAAGCTGATTATAGACGCCTTCTCGGATAGCTCAGGACTCGGAGTTAACTACGGCAAAAGTTGTATCATCCCGATCAATTTGTCACTGGAGCAGTCTTCCTCCTTGGCGAACCTGTTCAACTGCCCACCTCAATCCTTCCCTCTCAAGTATCTGGGCCTCCCCCTCACCCCACGAAGGCTGCGTAAATCGGAGTTCCTGCCGCTAATAGAGAAGCTGGATAGTCGGTTGGCGGGTTGGAAACAGCTAACTCTATCCAGAGGTGGGCGCCTGGTTCTCCTGAATTCAGTCCTAACGGGTATCCCATCCTTTTTCTGCTCTGCCTTTCGACTACCAGTCTGGGTATCCAATTACATTGATAAAATCCGAAGGGGGTTCTTTTGGAAAGGGGGACTACTCAAGGGCGGTTTCCATTGCCTGGTGAAGTGGGGAAGCGTTTGCCGCCCTAAACGACTAGGTGGTGTCGGCATAAGGGATTTGAAGGCCGCCAACTCCGCACTGTTGATGAAGGGGCTTTGGAGCTTCTTCTCCTCCCCTAGGGTGTCGTGGGCCCAGTTCATTTGGACTAAACACTATAGACTCAGACCCCCCACGACAACCGGCAAGGACCCTTCAGGGTGCTCTCCAATCTAGAAGGACTTGATGAAACTGTGGGCCCCTTTCTTCACGTCGGTTGGCTTTGAGCTAGGAAATGGTAATTCTGCAAATTTCTGGTCGGCACGTTGGAACGACGATTTCGCGCTGAGGAATCGTTTCCCTAACCTCTTTGCAGTTTCGGCAGCAAGGAAGGCTTCGGTCTCCACTTGGCTCCGCAACTTCGCTTCGTCACCTTGGGCCGCCTTCCCTCTGCCACTAACGAGCGTACAGCACAACGGGCTAATTTTACTTTCCGAAACATTGGAAAGCTGCGAGCTCTCCAGCTCCCCAGACTTGATAAAATGGCGGTGGTCATCAAATGGCGCCTTCTCCGTGCGAAGCGCTTACCAATTTCTGACTGATTCTGGAATCAAGGATGGGAAGTTCAGCTTCCTGTGGACGAGCAAAGCTCCGCTTCGAGTCAAGCTCTTCCTCTGGCTAGCAGCAAAAAACAGATTACTAACAGCCGATAACCTCGCTAAACGAGGTTGGCAGGGCCCGTTCGTCTGCTTGCTTTGCTGCCGGAGTGAAGAAACTCTACAGCACATTATCTTTGATTGCACCTACGCTTTACTCCTATGGAGCAGATTTATCGACGTAAGTGGGACTAATACCAGACAAAGGCTTGCTACTTCGGGCGACCTAACACTTAGATGGCAGCATCTCAGAGCTTCCAGACCATCAAACGATAGATCCCTCCTCGACATTGTGTTTGCAGCAATCTGCTGGGAACTATGGAAAGAGAGAAATGCGCGAATTTTCACCAATTGTCAAGCCTCTATAGGAGTGCTGGAGGGCAGAGTAAAAACAATGGTAAACCTATGGGCTTCGACGGTTAGGAGGAAATAACTGATGTTTTCCTTGGCTGGTAGTGTGTTTTGCCTTGTTGTATCCTTGGGTTTCCCTTTTTGCTAACAGATGCTCTACACTAGGTTCCTGAGAAACTTTCTCCGCTTTTTCTGTTCTTGCGGTTTTTGTTCACTCTGCCTGTAACCCTCCATGGGCCCTGTCCTTCCACCTATTGTATCACAACTTTTCTACTTGTAATCTCAAATAGGGTATACCTCTGTTTAATCAAAAAAAAAAAAAAAAAAAAAGTTTCAAGTCCAAACGTGAGGGGAGTATTGGATATAAAATATATAAATATTATTTTTTAATAATTTAAATTTTTAGAGTACAATACATATAATTTCGCACAAATTTTCATTTATTTTGTCAAATAAAATTGATTCTCATATATATTGTACATATGCTTGCAAAAGTTTAAAAATGTCAAATGTTTAACTTAAAAAGTTTTAGTATTAAATTAAACTTAGATAAAAAAAAAGTTTTAGGGACTAGCTAGAAGGCAAATTTTCTCTTGGCAATGTCTCTAGTGAAAACTAGTCAAAGTTCATATTTTCAAATCTTGCGAGCTATGTTTCCTATTTGTAATTGCGAGAAGTTTACGTTAAGTGCAGCGAGAAAGTATGATAAAAAAATATTTTATTTATTTTCATACATAATATTGACGTTTTGCAAATCGCAACGAGTCGATTATGATATATTTTTGACGGCCCCACTTAAAAACGCAAAAGAATATCTTTATATGCTTTTGCCTTAACTCTATTTTATCTATGGAATAATTGCCTGTGTACCCGTGAAATCTGAAAAAATATCTGATTTACCCCTCTTATTTTTTTCTTTCCAATATACCTCTCATACATTCCACCGTTATTAAAAATACCCTTACCGTTTCCCTTTGTTAAGTTAACTAGGGTTAAACTAGAGTTAAATAATAATCGGAGTTGAAAAATATCAGATATACCTATTTTGTCCGGGTTTAGGGTTTAGGGTTTAGGGTTTTAGGGTTTAGGGTTTAGGATTTTTTAGGGTTTTAGGGTTTAGGGTTTAGGGTTTAGGGTATATTTGAAAGGGTAAAATGGTAATTTCACACAGATAACGACACCTCCAAACGGTACACTAACAAAATTTAACTTCAAGGGTATTTTGGAAAAAAGTTGGAACGTAAGAAGGATAGTTTTAATATTAGCCTTCTAAGATGGGTAAATCTGAAAATAGAAAAATTTTTAGGGGTATATAGGAAATTGCCCCTTTATCTATTTACGTTAGATGTGCCTCACTACCAAACGGGCCTGTAGTCCAATTTTGCACACTCCGCAATGAGAAATTCGTGAATGAGAAATTCGTGATCACAAGTGGTGTATTCTTACTTCTCATGCATTGTATTAATACTTATTATTGTATAATATTTTAAAATTAAAATATAATTTGATAGATATGATCTATAATATTTTAACAATCTTCAGAAAATTATTTCAAAAGCTTATTACATGTATCAAGTAAAATTCAAAAACCAACAGTATTTTTTTTTTGATTAAACAGGGTAAAACCCTATTTGAGTACAGAAGTGGAGGATAGGACTTAACCCAAAATGCTGAAACAACATCCCAATCACCCCGACTATGTGATGCAACCAGCATTAGGTACGCATCATCAACAGCAAGACAAAAGACTCAAAAGTATACAGCAGCATTGACAAACGACGGAGATTACACAGCATACAACAAAGTTACTGCCTGATTTACCCAGAATTAACATCGATCGTGAAAATAAAGGAGCAACAACATGTTACAGGACGGACACAACTGACCCATACATGTAGTTAGTCGGTGGGGCGAGCGACCGGAGTAGAGGGACCTCCTCCTCAACGACGCTAGAATAAGTAATTAATTAATTTCCTCAGGAAAGCAGTGTTTAAGATTAGATCCTCACTTCCATTCACGTGATTTCCGGATATAGGCGAAGCCACCGCTTCGAGATTACAGCAACTTTAGGGGCTCCTCGTGTTCCCCAATAGCGAATGAGAGTAATGAAAATTAACCGATCAAAAGCGAGAAGCCAACGAAGTAAGATTCCCCCAATTTCGGACACCGTCAACAAGAAGGCCAGCGCTGAATGAAAAATTAAGAGAACCAAGCAATTTGCAGCAAAAACAATTTGTTGCTGATTTCTTCCAGACCGTTTGATGTTCCGACCTCAACGTCAACCAGCAGGAGAGCAATCAAGCAAAATAGTATCAAAGAAAGCTAAGAATCCCCCAATATCGAACCCCGAACAATTCCTTCAAGAAAGGCAACACTGGGTGGTAGAATAGGAAGTCCAAACGGAGTGCAGCTGAAGCAAAAGGCTGCCGGATTCTTCCAGACTACGGGGTTCCGCAGTCCCTCTCAGCAAAGCAGGGGGCAATCAAGTAACTTCCAGAAGCAAGAGAAAGCTAAGATTGTTGACCACACAACAGAATTAGTTGAAGAAGCTCACCCCTGATGCATAGATCGTCGAAGCCGTGCCAAAAACAACGGAAAGTGAGAAGCAACCCCAAGATGAAGAGGCGAAGATCACCTTAGAGCAATGGACCAAAGGTTGATAGAATTCCGAATTCTTAAAGCCGTAGAAGCACTCTGGGATAGGCTATTAGTAAAGATACGCCTGTTGCGTTCATTCCATATTTCCCAATAGGTAGCGGCAAACAAGAGATCAAAGAACACTTTGTTTTGGCCCTTCAAGGTCATCCTTGCTCCCCTCCATCTACTCGCTAAGTCCCCCGAGTAATTAAGCATCATGTGGCAAGTGAGGGGCTAGAGATGAAGAGTCTCCTCCCAAAGCGACCTCGCAAAAATGCAGTAGAAGAAGAGATGGTCCAGATTTTCGTCGCTAGCACTACAGCACACGCAAATAGAAAGTCCAAGCCACCCTCTTTTGGTAAGCAGCTCCGCCGTGAGTAACCTATATCTAGCTGCAATCCACAAGAAAATTTTTATCTTTAGCGAAATCCTAATACCCCACAGATATCGAATCTTGTTGTCGTTCACCCCATCATAGGAAATGAAGTTGTAGGCATCCTTGGCTGAGAAAATCCCATTGATGCTCCATCTCCAGGAGAGCGAGTCATCCGAGTTAGAGAAAAGGAGCCTGTTGGTCACCGCCTGCAGGGTTAATAGTTCACGCCAAGCCTCCGGACAGAGGTTGGTGCCGAATCCCAAGTTGGATATGGAGCCGAATCTACGGATCCAATTAAAAACCGAGAGATGCTTAAGGGTAGCCGCAGCAAAAAGAGTGGGGAAGCGGTGTCGCAGAAGCAAGTCCCCGCTCCAACGCGCATTCCAGAAGCTTGTGGACTTGCCGTTTCTTATTGTAACAGAAGTGGAGGAAATGAAGATAGGAGCAGTAGAAAGCATACCCTTCCAAATCGAACAGCAACCCGCCGGTAACGCCTCAGCAGCTAGGGGTGGCCTACGTGAGTAATGTTTCAGAGTTAGCAAGCGCACCCAGGGGAGCGCCTTGGAGGAATGGAAAGACCATAAGCCTTTCAAAAGGAGAGCGGAGTTGGAGTTGCGGAGGTTTCGAATACCAAGGCCCCCGCTAGAGATCGGTCGACATAAATGCTCCAATCCAACCCAACAATGGAAGCCGCTGTTTAGACTCTTTCCCTCCCAGAAGAAGTTACGACGAACCTTGCCAATCAATTTAACTACCCAACAAGGGAGTCGGAAGGCAGCACAAAAGAAGGACGGGATGGAGGAGAGAACCGAATTTAGAAGCACCAGACGCCCCCCCCTAGAGAGCAAAAGACCCTTCCACCCCGCCAGACGTTTGTCCAGTTTCTCGATGATTGGTAAATAATCTGATTTGCGCAAAGCCTTAGGAGATAATGGTAATCCAAAGTATTTGATAGGGAATCCCTGAATAGAGCAGCCGAAAAGAGATGCAAGTGCTTCGGTGTTGGAGCTCGGCAGATTAATCGAAGAGATCGAGCTTTTGCCAAAGTTGATTTTAAGGCCAGAGACCTCCGTAAATGAATCCAAGATGAGTTTGATGACCCTCGCCGATCTGACAGAGCCGTCGAAAAAGATAAGGAGGTCGTCGGCGAATTGAAGAGTGTGGACTCTTTCGTCCCCAATGCCCACCGAAGGGAGAAAATCAGAATTTGAAGCCGCCTGATGCATTCTGAAAAGCACATCGATGCAAAGGATGAAGAGGAGAGGCGACAGAGGGTCGCCCTGATGAAGTCCACGTTTGCAAGGGAAGGAGATGCCCGGGTTGCCATTAAGCAAGACCGTCGTGCTGGAAGAACGTAGGAGGTCCATAATCCAGCCAATCCACTTAGTGTCGAATCCCCTGGCTATAAGCACATCCTGTAGAAAAATCCAATCCACGTGGTCGAACGCCCTCTCAAAATCGATCTTGAGAATCGCCGCTTGATTGTTGGTTGAGTGAAAGTGGTGGGTAAGAATATGGGCACAGTAGAAGTTGTCGAGGAGGGATCTTCCTTTAATAAACGCCGTCTGAAAAGGGTTGATAAGCATGTCCAAGATGCGCTGGAGTCTAACAGCCAAAACTTTTGAGATAATCTTGACTAGGCTGTTCTCGAGGCAGATAGGCCTAAAGTCGCTAGCGGAGAGAGCCTCGCTTTTCTTCGGAATGAGACAAAGCCAACTGTCGTTGATCTCGCGGAGGTCTAGGCCGCCGTTGTGAAAGTTGGAAAAGAGCTCCATTATGCCCGCTTTGAGAACGAGCCAGAAGCGGTGAAAGAATAGCATCGGGAAGCCGTCAGGCCCCGGGGCTTTGTCCGGTGCACAAGAGAAGATAGCACTTCTAACCTCATCCTCCTCAAAAGGGTCCAGAAGGTTTCGAAGATCGATCTCCGACTCAACCGGGGGATACAACGGATCGAAATTGAGTGTAGACCGTCTCACAGCTGCCACTCCGAGTTGGTTCACAAAAAAAGGCGAGCAAGAGGGCAGCAATTGTGTCCTGTGAGTACCGAATGGAAGCACCATCAGCCAGTTGAGATATGTAGTTTTTGTTCCGCCGGCAGTTAGCTTTTAGGTGGAAGAATTTGGTATTAGCATCTCCAACTCTAAGCCATTGCACCCTTGATCTCTGTCTCCATTTGATTTCCTCCTGCAGGCACAACTCTTCATATCTCATTTTAAGTAAGGGTCGAAGTGTGCATTCCAAGTCGGTAAGGGGTCTAGCCTCTTCGCCTAGGTCGAGCCACTCAAGCTACCTGAGACAGAGATCTTCCTGAAGAGAGATGGTAGACTTTAGCCCCGCGCTCCAAGAGCGGAGTGCGGACTGAACACACTTGAACTTCGACGAGATTTTGCTAGTAGCGCCGGCCCCGCTAGGTCTGTCATTCCACGCCCTAGTAATCACCTCAGAGATCGACGAGTAACGAAGCCAGAAGGACTCGAACCTAAACAGGTTTGGAGAAGGCACAAAAGAGAACGTCGTTAACAATAAGGGAGTATGATCAGACCTGGGCCTTGGTAAGGCACGAAGTGTAGAACGCGGGAAAGATAGATGCCAATCTTTAGACACAAGAACGCGGTCGAGACGTTCGAGAGTAGGGAGGCGTCTGCCGTTGGACCACGTGAAAGACTTGTTTAGAATGGGAAGGTCGATGAGGCCGACGTCGGACACCACGGTCCTGAAGTTGAGGATGTCGTTCAAGTTTGAGGGGGGACCATTCTTATCCCGAAGAGAGAGGAGGACATTAAAGTCTCCTAAAGAAGTCCAAAGCCCCATGGACTGAGAGCCAATAGAACGAAGTTCTTGAAAGAAAGCCGGTTTTAAAGCCGCCGAGTTGGGTCCATAAAAATTGGAAACAGTGAATATCAATCCATCCACCCTTCTCCTCAAGACGAGATTAACCGAAAAAACCCCTGCCCAATCGTGCACACACTCGAAAAGGGTGGGGTTCCAAGCCGACAGAAGACCACCCCTCGTCCCGACAGCATCAAGGGTGCGAAACTCGCGGAGGTGAAAACCGCAGAAAGTAAGAAACTTGGGAAAAGAAGTGCTTGAAAGCTTGGTCTCCTGCAAACATACCACACTGCATTTAGCCTTCTTAATAACGGACTTTACCGAGGCGTATTTGGCTGGATCATTGAGACCCCGAATATTCCACGACATGAATCTATAGAGTCTGTTTCTAGCCATGAACAGATCAGAACACCGACAACCGCAGGAAGACGCGGAGGGCCAACCTCAGGCCAAAGGACCCTCCCGTACCCTGCCTCCGGCACCCAAAACAGGGCCCGACGCTGAGGAGGAAGGAGTGACCGGAGAGATAATACCACAGGCTTTCTTGATCTATTGCACTTCCACCAACGAAAGGGGGTTGTGTAGATCCGATCTGGAAGAGGGTGCAGTCCCAATATTCGGGGATTCGGGTGGTACTGTCGAATAAGGGGCAGATGGCGAGCTGCCACTCGCCAGAGTCGGCGGGGCGGGGTTAGGTGTCGGTGAAGAGGCAGGTCCATCCGATACCGAGTAAGGAGAGACCGAGCGCACAGTCTCCGAAGAGAAGCGCACCATTTTCATCTTTTTGCACATGAGTTCTTGAGCCCTTAGGATAGAAGATTTTTTTGTCCCACGGTGTTTATCCGCCAACCGAGGACTACGCCTTTGGTACAAAAGCTTTCCGGATGCTAAAAGATCCAGACGAGGAGGCAAAAGCAATCCTTTCCTTCGATCATCGACTTTCCCTAGAGAACCCTCCAACCACATGCCCGCAGCGTTGGTAGCAGAATTCCCCCAAACCTCGCACTCCGGCTGATGAGCGTCAAGAGACGGGGAACAATCGCCCTCCCCTGAAGGAGATCCAGTCGACACACTCGAAGACAGATGAGGGGAAGACTAGGACGGCCCGGCCCCGGCCCGGAGGCGAGGGAAATTAGACTCCGAGACCGCCAAGGAGCTCACCCGTTGTCGTCCAGTCCCCGACCCACCTGGCCCGTCGGAAGTGGGGAACCGCTGTGAGTCGAGCGATGGCTGAACCGAGTCTGCCGCTGGAATAGAAGTGAACCCCGAGCGCTTGATGAAATCCTCCTGAGCCTCCGAGGAGTCAAGTCCAAGATGGTGATCCAGGGTTTCGCCAAGGAGAATAGGGTTAGCTTCCTCCCACGAATCGATACTGATGGGGATGCGAAACCGTCTATCCTCAACCATCAAATTGATGACCTCGGGAATAGAATCGACGTTAGAGCAGCGGATACAAATCCTAAAGCTAGAGACATCCAACAGATCGGTGCTGCGGGTGTCGCATTCCCAAAGCTCCCCGAAACCACTAACAGCAGCCTTCACGTCTTCCACATTCCAACAAAGGATGGGCCAGTTGATTAGCCGGATCCAAACCTTATGAAAAAGGCGTCCCCTGGCTACCTCGCCCGATTCTACCCAATTAGAAAAGGAAAAGGTAACACCTTCGAAGCGAAGAGGGCTGCGCCCGATGGCGGATTCCCTGGTCACCCAGCTCGGAAAGAACACCGCCGAACTAGAGGACCGAGAGAGCGCCACCCTGTAGTCGGTGGGGGAGCCCCCGAACTGACCCACCATCCCTCTTGAAAGGATCGTAGGGTCCAAGCAGGAATGAGAGCCAGTGGCCATCGCCTTCGCTACCCGACCCGAAAGAGAAGTTAACCCTGAAGGAGAGGGCGCGGCACGGAGGAAGGCGGGCACCCCTCTCGGTCGACGGACAAGGGGGGGCGGCTCCATATGGCCCGGAGCAAGGGAGGCTCTGCACCGGGAGGCGGGGTGGCCGACGCCCATACACAAGAGGCAGCGACGGGGCTCCCTGCAGTGCGGCGCTCGGTGCCCCTTTTTGAAACACCGGAAACAGCGTCCGCGGAGCGAGGGGCTAAGGAGGAAGCGAGGAGGGGAAGCGGGTAGTCCAGAGTTGCGAGGAGGCCTCGAACCCCTGTTGGGCTGGGGAGGCGAAGGTGGGCTCGAAGGGGGGGTCAAGACCGTGTCCTTGTAGGAAAAATGGGGGCGGATCCCTGCCCTTTGCAGATGAAGAGGGGGGGGGGGGGGGGGGGGAGGAGTGGGAGCGGACGCACCGTGGATGGAGAGCAGGGGTGCGCCCGGAGCGGGGAGTGCAGAGATGGCGCTGCTCGGCGCGGGGGATGCAGAGATGGTGCAGAGCGGAGCTGGGGGCGTGGAGGTGACGCGGAGTGTATCGGGGGGGCCCGAGGAAGAGCAGGTCGGAGCATGGGACACAGAGGAGACGGGCGGTCGGGGGTAACGCTGCCTGAAGCGTGGGCGAGGGAGGTTGTGGGGTGGATGGGAAGGGCTGGGAAGAGAGAGGCGAGAGGGTCCCCGCATCGCCAGACCTAGAGGGAAGGGCTTTTCGTTCCGATTTTCCACTATTTTGATTATTTTCTTAATCCTATTGAGAGAGACATTACTCAAACATTTCACAATGCTTTACATGTAGCCCTTATGAATATCATAGAACATATCTAATTTTTCTGATTTTAATATTGAGGCTTCTAATATAGTTTTACAGGTGTGGTGTATGAAATGTTTTTATACATCAAACTATGTATCACAAACGTTTTTATAAATCTCGCGTGTCTGTGCTAGATACTGAGGTATTTCTGTCGAATTTGTATCTGATACCGACGTGCTATGGATACACACTGGATTGCGTTCATGACGCATTCTATTCAATTTTTTTTCTTTTATTATTTTTTATACGTATATAATATAAAATGATAAATATTTTCGCTTTTGGATGAATGCATATAAATTTTTTTTGGACGATATAAAAAATATATATATAGCGGAGAATTTATTTTCTTAAAATATTTACTATTAATAAAATTTTAGCTTAATTATAGAAAATTTTTTTGTAAATTTTTGCTTTTTTATTTTTCCTCCCACTTTCAAAAATCTATATTTTAATCCTTCAAAAAATTAAATTGATGTATTTAGTTTCCCTCCGTTAAGATTTCGTTACTATTTTGTTAATTTCTTATAATTTATATCGAAAATACTTTTAAAATAATATAAATATGTTTAAATTTATTTTTTTCTTATAAAATAAGTAAGGGTAATTTAGTCATTTCATTTTCTCCCCTAACTCCGTAACTTTTTAAAAACATATTTGAAATTTTTAATAGAGTAAAATATAAATTTTTGAAATTCGGAAGAGGAAGGGGAGAAAAAAAAAAAAAAAAAAGATATTTATAAAAAAAAAATTCTGTATTTAAGCCTAAAAATTTTATTAATTTTTATTGGTATAAAAATATAATAATATTTTAACAAAATTAATATTTTATATAATAAAAATATATTATTATATTACTTAAATTATATTTTATTAGTGATGTTTACGTCATGTGTCTATATTATAACTTTTTCGAAGTTGTTGAGTCCTCGTGTTCTAATCATTTTTTGTTTTGTGTTCTATATTTATGTCCGTGTTTGTGACGTCTAAATAATGAATACATATAATTAATTTGCGTAGACTGGCTGATTGAAAAGTTAAAAGTGCGCATAAAAAATCACGAAAATCAACTAATTGTGTAGTTAGATGTCAAAATGTTTATCTTTTTTTCCCACAACCTAAGTCCAAGTAAACATTTTAAAGTACACGGCATAACGATTTTTGCTTACCATTTAGCCGCCCATTTTGATTTTTTTTTTTTTTTTTTTTTGGTCTCTCCTACCACCATTAGCTACATATTTTTTGACGTTCCCGATAGTCCGACATCGAATGTAGATAGAATTGTGATTGAATTTATATGAGAAATGGACACTAGTAATAATAATTGGGCTTAAGTATTTTGGGCTGTGGTTTGGGCCCAACAAATTATTATTGCTAGTTGGCCGAGTCGTTATATTTGGTATCAGAGACAATAATCAGCCGAAAGTGTGCGACGAGTCTCGGCTGAGTCGGCTGAGCTTGGGTCTAGATGACAGGACTAGCGAGACAAGTCTCACATCGCCTGATAATCTTTAGCTGCTGTGTGTGTTTGGACTGACGAGGACGTCAGGCCTAAACAGGAGGAGTCTGTGACGCCCCCAATAGTCCATTTGTGATTGGATTTATATGAGACATAGACACTAATAATAATAACTGAGATATTGTGATTGGATTTATATAAGACATGAACATTAATAATAATAACTGGGATTAAGAATTTTAGACTGTGATTTAGGCCCAACGAATTATTATTGTTAGTAGGCCGGATCGTTATATATTTAATTATCAAATAATCCCATTATCTTTATATAACTTTTAATAGGCAATTAAAAAAAAAAAAGAAGTAAAGAATGATGAGTACAAAATATTAAAAATATATTATTCGTCGCTAAATTAACTTTAAGCTTTTAAAAATAAACAATCATTTCACATAATTTTAAATTATTATATTTGTATTTTGAACTTATTCAGACACAACGCAAACTTAACATTTTGAAAATAAATAATTATTTTATATTATTTAACAAAGGACATCTCCACAATAGTCCAATTTGCAATCGTTTTTTTAATTTTTTTTTTTTTTTTTTTTTTTTACTTTGATTCATTTGACTTGAATTATTGCTGTCCTTAAATTTGATAATAATTTTGTTAATTTTATATTTCTTTAACAATTTTTTAACTGCTGGAATCGTACGAAATTGTTAATTTTACATAATCATTTATTCACACTAAAAAAAAACTAATGTACAAAACTTGCATGAATTATATAATATCGTTTTAATTTAGCTAACAGGCCACTCTTTCAAAAGTTTAATTTAACTATCCAATCATTTAATTTAATTAATTTGAACTAGTCAACAATATTTTAACTTTAAAATTTAAATATATTATTTATCTTTATAGATATAATTAATATACTTTATATAATTCGCGTCATCATAAATTTACTAAAATAAATAATTAGTTTAAATTTTAAAATCAAAATTTAGGGAGATGAGAATTGGTCAATTTGACCTTTGAAGCATAGATAGTTTCTAAAGGTGAAGCTTGGTACTCACAAATTGTCCTTTTTGAGTGTTTTTTTTTTTTTTTTTTTTTTTTTTTTTTACAATGATTTATTATTATTAAAATTTAATTATGGATTAGACATTAATGAAAACAAAAAGTAGTTGAGTGTTCCAATAAATTTTTATCTTATATATTTAAGTTCCCACATCCTAGTCCAAAAGTGAAAAGAACATGGCTAATAACCAATCACACTTCCCAGTTTTTTACCTCATCATCATCTTACTCTCCTTAACCATTTGCTGTTTCCACAATGCATTTGCTGCTTCCTCCTCTCACCACAGCAACAACAAAACCATGAGGTCTCTCCACTTCTCCCTCTACCAACACGAGACCATCAACAAGACCGGATTCATCATCGTCGACGGTGTCGCCGGGGCTGGCGTCACGCAGACAACCACCCCTTTCGGGACCATCTACGTCTTCCGCGACAACATGACGGCATCTGCTGAATATTCCTCTGCTTCTTCTGTGGTGGGCGTCGCAGAGGGGGCTTCCATCACGTCGAGCTTCGACGGGCTCCGCAGCTTGTCGCTTGCGAAGATCACGCTGAAGATCGACGGGTATGTAGTCGCGAAAAGCTTAAGCTGTTACAGAGCATAATGTTGGAAATCTGGTATTCGTCCCGGTACCAGATTATGTAAATCCGTAATTCTCTCCGATACCGGTTGTTGGAATTCCGCAGCAAAAATGTCAAATCGAATTTTTACTATAAATCCGTCTTTTCAATATAACTGGAACCAACGCAACCACAAAAAGAAGAAAAACTAAAACAGAAAATATATACGGATGAAATAAGATTCATTAACCAAAAAGAGAACTACACCGACTCCTCTTCTATAAGAGAGTAGCTTAAATCCGAATTCTTCTCCTGAATTTCTCTCATCCTTCTTTATTTTCTATAAACTTATAAAACTTCTTTCTTTTCTCTCTCCTATGCATCCGTGCACCCGGTGCATACGCCTTTTTCTCTCTTTGTATAGTCCAGTCACCTCAAAGCTTGAGTCTTACTCCACCGAAAACTTCTTAGGCTATGTTTGGTTGGGGGATAAAGGGGGGATAACTCTTTTATCCTCCATTTATCTCCCAAACAAAAAAAAAAAAAAGGAGGAATTTGTTATCCCTCCCTTAACGGGCTATTCTGGAATAGCCCGTTAAGGAGGGGGATAACAATTCCCCCCATTGGTGGGAATAAGGTTGTTCCCACCCGAGAACAACCTTATTTTCATTTTTTTTTTTTTTATTTAAATTAAAGTTTATAAAATTTATAAAATTTTAAATTTAAATTTTTTTATTTTATAAATTTTAAAATTTAATTTTAGTTTTTTTATAAATTTAAAAATTTAAAAATTTAAAAATTTAAAATTTTAAAATTTTAAAATTTATACAAATTTTGTATATATAAATTTTTAATTTTTTTATAGAATTTTTTTAATTTATAAAAATTTAAAAATTAAAATTTTTGCATAATCTTTTACACATTTTTTGAGATAATTAAAATTTAAAATTTTAAATTTAGAGAAATTTTAAATTTTATAACTTTTTAAATTTGTAACTTTAATTTTTAATAAATTTATAAATTTTTTAACTTTAATTTTTAAAAAATTAAACAGTATTATTTACTAAAATATAAATTTTAATTTATATAAATATTAATTATTATTTAATTAATATTTTATATTAATTAATTAGATAAAATATTATTATTTTAAAATTATAATTATTTTTATTTTTTCACTATTCTCGTTTATTCTGAGAAATGAACCAAATACAATTTCAGCTATTCCTAAAAGAGTAATGCTACATGTACACCCCGAAGGGGTGTACATCATACACCTCCACCATTTTAATGGTGGCGATACTTTTTACGGGTCACATCAAGTGACCCATCATCACACCCCCACCCTTAGATGGGTGGGGTGTATGATGTACACCCCGAAAGGGGTGTACACATAGCATTTTCCTTCCTAAAAATAACAGCTTTACAAACTAAACACTAATTTTCTTTTATCCCTGATTATCCCGGAATAGCAAGTTATCTCAGGGATAAAAAAATTTATTCCCAAACTCATAATCCCGAACCAAACATTACCTTAATGCATTATATATAATGCATCAACTAGGTATATAATTCTAGTATATTTACGAAGGGAAATGCTTTTTGTACACCTCCTTACGGGTGTACATCTTACACCCCAGATATTTAACAAGTAAATGTTTTTCTAAACTTTATCAAATAATTTAGTGACGTTTTATTATATATTCCGAAGGTACGAAGGATCGATCTCGATACTTGGCGGGACCCACAACACGAAGCCGTCGGACTATCCGGTGGTCGGCGGCACAGGGGACTTTCTGTTCGCCCAGGGTTACATTCGGTCGTCGCCGGTCGACTTGAACGGATTGACGGTGGTGTACAAGATCGACTTTTTTCTATACTGGCCTCCGTATGCCGCTGCGGTTCATGCTCCGCATTAGTAACTTTAAGGCACCATACTGCCGCTTCATTCATGTCGGGGATAAACTTAACAATTGGGCAGTCGATTTTTGCAGTAGAGCAGCCGAGCCCAAAAAAAGAAAAAAGAAAACACAGATCATTAGTAACTTTATGTTTACTTAAAAACACAGATCAAATTTATTGAATCCGATCAAATGAACTTATCCGGTTTTTTCATACTTATTAATAATATTGTTATGGTTTTAAGTATCTTACCTCTACTGTAAGTTATAGTGTTGTTTGAAAAAGATTTGTCTGATTAGAAGGAATATTATGTTGAACTTTTACAGTAAAATTCGAAGCATTAAGAAAAAGGCCACTTATTAGTTTCTCAAGTTGATTTCCCAAGAATAAGAGAATGAAAAATCAATGTGAGTAAGAGATGTGTAATTAAACATATAACAGCTTGTTCTGAGCATCTGCACTTGCTTCAGATCAAGCTTCAATTCATTGCAGAAACATAATGGTAAATTGGCATGACAAATTTGTGAGTACATATAACCATACAAAATATAAAGTATTGCAAACACATGTGAACTGATATAATTCTACCAACAATGATCTATCTAAAGCCCACGAAAATTTAAGGACTTGTTTTGTAAACCTCTCGCAACGCAGAAGACGCAACCTTTTCTATAACAGAAAAACTATATGAGCATTGGAAGCAATTCCTGCTGTAAGCTGCTCCAGGAGAGCAGATATCTCCTCTTCAGTCCGCCGCCTGTAGCACACACTGTAATCGCACTTCCGACAAAACAATGGATAGACGTAGTCACAAGTAAAGGTGAAGGACCTGAGAACTACAGCTTTTGCCAGCAGAAATCGAGCAAAGGCTATCTCGAAGTTGCTCCCTTCAAAGCAATCCATTTTGACATCCGTCAAATGATGAAGCTGAAAACCGTTCGAACACGGCCATGATATCCTTCCTCCATCGCCCGCACGTTCTATGCTACCCGATTTCGTAACCTGCAGTACAGCAGAGCAATATTTATCATTTTAATGTGCAATGTATCTCTGTACAAAGAGCTGGGAAGCAATGCTTAATAACTTGAGCAGTTATCAGATGCCGCTGATCGAATTCAACAACATGAGGAAGAGATTGAATGCATCAACCATCCATGTTTTTTAGATCGATCCAGCATAAATCACGACGCATTGCAGCACAAGGTTACTCAATCTTTTTTGAGAGAAGGTAGCATGCTACCGCTTCATTCATGAGGGGGATGAATTAGGCAACAGTGATAGGCAACGTGGCCTAAAAAAAAAAAAAAAAAAAAAAAAAAAAAAAAAAAGTCTAAGAGATAGGCCTAGGTACACCCAGTTGGGCCCACCAACGCACGCAGTCTCGAACGTCCTTAATAAGGGAGCCCGCTGATTTTTTCTGAGCTTGAAAGGACCTTCTGTTTCGTTCGAGCCAGATGTTCCACCAGACAGAAGCAATCCCCAAAAGCTCTCTATCGCGCCATGAGCCACTTGTAAGGCATGCAGTTCTCCAAAGAGAGGCTGCCGATGAAAAGTTGTTGAGGGAGGCAACGTTCAGGAGTGTAGCTTGTAGTATGCTTCTTGTAAAGAGACATCCCTTGAAAAGGTGGTTGACCGTTTCAGCGCGATCCAGACAGAGGACACAAAGCTCGTCTCCGGACCAGCCCCTTCGGAGTAGATTATCTTTGGTGCGTACCTTACTCCTTAGAACTAGCCATAGAAAAATTTTTATTTTTAGGGGGATCTTGATCTTCCAGATTTCCTTAAAACGGAGGTCAGACACACCGCCGTTCATGACAAAGGTATATAGTGACTTAACCGAGAAATTTCCGGATTGGGACCACCGCCAACACACCACGTCCTTGGATTGGAGGATGGAGTTCGATTCGGTAATTTCTTTGAGAAGATTGACCTGATCAGAATCCGATCGGTTCCCGATGGCGAGCCCCCGGAGAATGTAGTCCCACTTCCATCTGTTCCGCTTCCAGCAGTCCCTCACCCGACAGTTCTTCCTCCGTACAGAGTCAAAGATGGCTGGGAAGAGGGTTTTAAGAGGTGCTTCAGCAGCCCAGATGTCCAACCAAAAGCCGATATCCCGCCCGTTCCCCAGCGAGAACGACGTACCGCATCTAAAGACATCCCTTGTAGTCAGTACATTGCGCCACCATTGTGAGAAAGGTCTGAAGGAGATCCCCTCTCTCAACGGCTTCCTGCGTTCGTAGTAAATCCCTTTGATGAGGGGTCCCCACAGGAGGCTCTTGTCCGTAAAGAATCTCCACCACCACTTGGCAAGCAGTGCAATATTCATATTCTCCAAGTTCAGGACCCCTAGGCCCCCCTCTCGAGTGTTCCTGCATACCGTTTTCCAATTCACGAGGCAATGTCCCCCAGCCACCGGTGTTGACCCTTTCCAGAAAAAGGCCCTGCGCAACGCCTCCAGCCGTCTAATAGCCCATTTGGGTGCACGAAACATGGACAGGAAGTAGAGCGGGATGTTCGATAGAACAGAGTTCACCAAGACTAGTCTGCCCCCCTGGGAGAGTAGTTTGGCTTGCCACCCCTCAATCCGAGTCTCGAGTTTCCCGATAACCTGCCACCAGTCATCTTTCCGTAATTTCTTGTCGGAAAGAGGGAGGCCAAGATATGTTGTTGGGAGCTTCCCCACCTTACACCCAAGGGAGTCCGCCAAATCTCTCCCCCTACCTGTCTGCCTACCCAAGTAAAAAAGTTCGGTCTTTTGTCGGTTGACCTTCAGACCTGAGGCCCATTCGAAGAGCTTCCATATGAAGTGAAGGTTATCAATCTGACTCCTCTTGGCACCACAGAAGAAGAGGGTGTCATCCGCATATTGAATGATAGAGATTTTTGGTGCCGAAGAGGGTCCAACGCCAGTTAGTAGACCATTGTGTACCGCCCTCTCTGTCATTCTGGTCAGTCCTTCGGCCACCAGGATGAAGAGGTATGGGGACAGAGGATCCCCTTGCCTAAGCCCCCTGGACATCTTTAGCCATTTAGTGGGCACTCCGTTCACCAATATCGCCGCCTTAGCATTGCATACGCATTGCTTGATCCAGGCGCACCACCTGTCATTCGCTCCAATTCCGGACAGGGTCGCAAATAAAAAGTCCCACAGTACCATGTCGAAAGCTTTTTCGAAGTCCGCTTTGATTCCCACTGCCTCCAAGCCGGTTTTGGTGCTCCAGTTGACCAGCTCAGTAGCGGATGCGAAAGAGTCGAGAATAGACCTGCCTTTTAAGAAGGCAGACTGAGCAGGTGAAATGACCTCCTTCAGAGCCCCTTCCAATCTGTTAGCTAAGACCTTAGAAATAATTTTTTGTACAGCATTGATGAGGCTGATGGGTCTGAAGTCGTTGGCCGAATTGGCCCCCTCCTTCTTTGGTATCAGACAGATGAAGGAGTAATCCAGCGGGGAAGAGTTCATCATTCCGTTGTACAGGTCGAGGAAAATATTCAGCAAGTCGAATTTAACAGTCTCCCAGAATTTTTGAAAAAAACCTAGGTTGAACCCATCTGGACCCGGTGCCTTATCTGAACCCAATTGGAATGTCGCTCTCCTGATCTCCTCTAAGGTGAAGGGGACGGTAAGATCGTCGGGCCGACTTAGCTTCTTAAGACCAAAAAGTTCGGCCCAGTCCCCAGTCGATCCCCCAGTGTGATCAATTGGGGCGAATCTCTTCTTAAAGTAGTCGAGAAAGTACTCCCTTTTATCTTCTTCTCTCCGCAGGGTGCGTCCATCGTCCGTCACATCGCCGATGGAGTTTTGGCGTCTCCTGCAGTTAGCGGTGGCGTGGAAGAATTTAGTGTTGCCATCTCCTTCCTTCAGCCAACGAAGATTCGCCCGTGATTTCCAAAGGATCTCCTCGTCGATCACCACCCCTCTAAGGAGGAGCTTGAGCTGCGCCCGTTTCTCCAGCTGCTGCGGCGATAGATCGACTCGTTCCTCCAAAAAATCGAGTTGTTGAATCTCGCTGGCGAGATTACTTTTGGTTTGGTTGATACAGTAGAAACTCGCGGAGCACCATTCCTTGATTCGTTTCCGGCAATGTCGCAGCTTTGCCACCAGCGTAAGAACGCTAGTACCCTTTGGAGCTACCTCCCTCCACCAGCAAGGAAGCTTATTGCAGAAATCCTCTCGCGTGAGCCAGACCATCTCGAATCTGAACCGCGGGGGGTGGGGCCTCTGGCTGGTATAAAGGGTAATCGGCGAGTGGTCGGAGGTGATCCTCGGTTCCACTACCACCTTCGAGAGGGGGAAATTCTGATCCCACTCCGTTGAAATAAGGAAGCGGTCCAGTTTGGCCAAGGTGGGTGAGCTTTGCAAATTAGACCAAGTAAACTGCTGGTTGCTTAAAGGGAGGTCGATCAAATCCAGGTCGTTAATAAGGTCCGAGAACATGGACATAAGACGTCCACTCCAGCTTCTACCTCTTCTTTCTTGTGAGCTCTTGGTCAGATTGAAGTCCCCACACATGACCCACATTCCCCTGCAGTCCCTTTTGAGATCGGCCAGCTCTTGGCAGAACTCTGGCTTACCTGCCCAAGATGGGGGGCCATAAACGTTGGTGACGAAGAAGGAAACCCTGCTGGGGATGTGTGTTAGCTGCACCGTAAGCGAGTGGTTTCTCATGAGGGCCCCACTGCAAGAGAACACTTTGGAACTCCAGCAGGTTACCAATCCGCCAGAAGCTCCAGTCGACTTGATAAACAGACATTTGTCAAAGTGTGGGCCCGCAAAGGATCTGAGGAAGGAGCGGGAGACCGAGTCTACCTTGGTTTCTTGGAGGCAGAGGACAGAAGATTTGGACTTCGACACTGCCGACTTGACCAGGAAGCGCTTGTTCGGGTCGTTCAAGCCCCGAACATTCCAGCAGAAGATTTGAAACATGATTAAACACCAGCCCAGCTCCCCCCCCGTGGAGCCACCCAAGGTAGACACAGAATTATCGAGGCGTCCGAAAGCTGAACCGAAAGCGGGCGCAGTGACCAGAGTCTGGACCCCACGACCCCCTTGGTCAGCGAGGATGTCAGTTCCCGACCACAACTCCCCATCATTCTCCACCCCTCAAGCCTAATCCAGAGAAGCAAGAAATTAACCCCAAAGAAACGCCGAACCCCAGGGAGGATAAAACATTCGTCCAGAGCACTGTCGGAAACTATACGTCTCCCCCGCGTGTGAGGGGCCAACGTGTAAAGCCCGTGCGAAGACGTGTCGCTGCTAGGGAGCGTTGAGAACATTAGGGACGAGAACACATCAACAAATACTACACAGCATATGAGCACAGATAGACACGAACACCAAGCGAGCTCTCCGGTTGCACAGTCACACATAACAAAATGACACTTATGCAGAGTGTCGGTGGAAGGTCCAAGGAGAGAGGTACTGGCGGGCTCCGCCGTCCACTGCTGGGGCCGGAACACCATCAACAAAGGAGATGAAACACACATACTGATCAGAGAAATGAAATCCGGTACACAGAGGCACCGGTAGACCCGACAAATGACAGACGACATAAGAAAACTAAAGACCTCCGACCGCCGAGCTCCAACAAGCCCACCCCCCTACGGGTTCGCTTCCAAGAAACCCCTGAAGCGGCCCACTTCGTCGTCAGTAAGGCCGATGCCACACTTCCTCCCTTTACGCTTGAAGGAGCAGAGAGTCGAGTCTCGGTGGTCAGCGTGGCCAACGCTTGTGGTAGCCTCCCTGAGGGCGATCGTCGTTGTAGAGTCGGTGGCGATTGAGTCCGGAGGCTCTGGAGCTCCCCTGAGTTTGGACTTCCGTAGAACGGCTTTCTCCATCGAGTCGCGCCTTGGGAGGCAGGCGAGCCGAGCGCTCATCCGAGTCGTCACCGCCGGGCCGGGCACACTGGACCCCCCCCCCCCCCCCCCCCCCCCCGACAGTCCCAGAGACACCCAGCTCCCGGCTGTCCTGCTCAAGAGGTCGCCCACCATCTTCCACGCCACCCATCCGAAGCCCGAGCCCCCCCGGCGGCGGCGAAGTCTCCAGCCCGGGTGCGCTCAGCCTGTTGAGACCCGCGTTTGGTAGCCCAGTTTCCGTCTCCTCCCAGTCCACGGGAGCTTCAGTGTTGTTCGGTTCAGAAAAGAACATAGCCCGTCCAAGAGGGGAGGCCCAACGATCAAGTAGAGGTCCCCAAGAAGGGGAGGGGCCCGCAGCAGAGTAGAGCAAAGTCCAAGCCCCGGCTGGGTCCAGTGGGCGCTTTCTCCAGAGCTTCCAGCTATCCAGGTCCGAAATCCACGAGCCTTGGAAGGCCCAAGAGCCATCTCCTGAGGCCCACGAGATCAGAAACCCAAATTCCCCGAGGCCCACCATGGTCCAGGTCTGTTTCGAGGCGAGCGCAAGCCGTTGGGGCCCCGCATCGGAAGCATTGAAGGCATATGGCACCTGTTCCGTCAGAGAGCCCCTGCTCCCTCGCGAATGCTTCACCCGAGGGTGTGCCAGAGCGGCCTCCGTCACCCCCTCCGTCACAGCGTACACACCATTCGCGGTGAGGGAGTGGAGCACCGACAAAGACCTCCCCCCAGCGATCCGCAACTCGAAGCAGGTTTCCATCCCCCTCTTAACACCCTCCACATCCGACAAACTCCTCGTCGGTCGCGGCGTCCAAGAAGTCGAAATCCAAGGAAAGCCCAAAGGAGCCGCCTGCATACCCCCGAGGCACGATCTTGCCAGTACCTTCATCCCTCTGTTTGCACCCTTGGGAGTGGCGTCCACCGACGGTGTCAGGTCTCGCCTCACGAGGTCGTCGCTCCGGTTCATGGATCGGGTTTCAACCAACAAACCCGGTCCGTACACTACGTCTGGTTCCCCCGCCGGTGTCATCGCCGTCATCGGTGTCCCCGGCGTCACCGGCCTTCGGCGATCTCGGATCTCCGAGGAGTTCCAGGAACTACTTCGGTCGGACGCACCACCCGCTCCCAGAACACTATCTTCCGCTGCACGCTCTGCTAAGTCCACCCATCTCGCAAGCTGCCTACCCTGGGGATCTGTCTGATCTCCCCCTTCGTTGGGGTCTCCTCCGGCGAAGGGGATACCCCGGTCGTCCCCCCCGAACGGGGCGGTGCTTACCAGGATGACCCTCACGCACACGATGATGTCCCCCAAGGTTACAAAAAGATTCTCTGGGATATCCGCCGGGTCGTCGACGGCGACTTGGCATTTGAAAAAGTTGAAGTCCAACATCAACCGGCTGCTTTCGTCGGCACGCAGGTACCTTCCGAAACCATTGATGAGTGCCGAGACCCAGTTCTCGGCCCATCACTCATATGGTAGGTTCACTAGCTTTATCGAAACCTTGTAGGTTAGACGTGCGCGGACGGCGTCCCTGTAGGGATTCCAAGCAAAACAGCGGAGTCGGCAGTGCTCAAGACGGATGCCTTCTCCGCGAATCAGCGTCTCAGGTTGAATCCATTGAGGTAGAAGAATCACAAAATCTCTCTCTCGGTACTTTGACACCAGAAAGTCATTGGAGAATCCTCCAAAACGTCCCGCCAATTCATTTGCGATGAACCCCTGCGGGTAGTTTCCGAGGTTCGCTCGACCCATGGGAGTTGCGAGGACAGCACGGCGTCCTTGCAGTTGTCGAGTGTAGAAACCTTCAGAGAGAGGCACAAACACCTTCATGGAGTGAGGACGAAAATGGCTCGACCCCTGCATCCTTGTGTTTGCAGAGAGATGACAGTTCCGGGCACGATGACCAGAACGGCGGCACTTGAAGCACTTCACGGGGTCCCTACAGTCTCTCACCCAGTGATCGGAGGCGAGACATTTGAAGCAGCGACTGCGGCTAGCGCCCCTCTCTGCTGGCCGCTCCGGTGCTCTTCGTTTAGAGAGGTGAGGGTGGTATGAAGAAGGAGCCGACTGCAACAGGACCTCTTTATAGGACCTCGGGGTACATCCGGGTAACTGTTGGATCTTCCCCTCCCTTCTACCCTTGTCGCCACGTTCCTTCGCTGAAGCATCAGGCGGGTAGCAAGCGGCCAGGGGTCTTCCTGCATGGTCAGCCCAGGTGATGTTCTTGCCCTTCAAGTGCTGTCCAGTCTTCTTAACATCAACAACTGTTTCTTCTGTTAGAGAAATTGATTCCTTTGAAGGGGCAAGTTGATGGCCAATACCCACTTCGTGCAACTTCCGATTCCACTTTTTAGAGAGGGAATCAAACTTTGTCTCCTTCTTACCCGTGCTGCACCCATCCAGTCTCTTTCTGTCCCCGGAATCCTTGTTGGGGGCAGCGGAGGCCCACCCCTTCACCGCTGTTACCCGACCAAGGCTAGTCCTCTCCACCTCCTTCAGATGCTGCTTGGGATACCCAACGACGACGCTCCGCAACCATCCCATGGGAGTTTTTTTTTATAGGTTACTCAATCTTGTATGATCGATCTTATCGTCAAACGCAACATCGTATACGATCTGGAGTTACTTAACCGAACCATTTGCTACATGACGAAAAACACAAACCATTGCTTATCATACCGGAGATTAAGAATTTTCATTCCCCGATTAATCGAACAGTACAAAAATTAGAAATTACTTGAATACATATTATGTAAGAAGAAGATACGCACGCATCGAACGACCGACCTCAGGACACATAAAATACAGAGTCAGATTCGAAACATGTGCGAGTTCAGAGAGGAGGTTTTCAAATATGTACTTTGCACCATTAGAACTAGCATAACGTATCCAAACGTGCTCAAGACGAGGAACGGACTTGAGCAACAACTGCGCGAAGTACCCAGAATATTGCAGCCGTCTCAACTTGGGAGCGAAGATTTCTACGCTCGTAATTCCGACACAAAATTGCACGACCAACTCTCTGAGTTGCAGATCAGGAGAGGCTATACTTAAGTCGGTTGAGGAATGGCATGACTCAAGAGTCAAGCTTTCCAGGTGCGTACAATTCTGGAGAATGTCTGTCACTATTTCTTGAGATATGTCTATGTTTGCGAGATGAAGCATCGACATAGAACCGAGCCGTCTGAAGTCATAGTGGCTGCCTAACCTACAATAACTGAGCTTCAACTTGGTTACGGAGGATCCGCTGCCGCCGTCAGCAAGTAACTGCCACGGGAACTCATAGGCGTTCTTACAGTGAAGAGGGAAGAGTTCGAGCTCGTTAACACCTGCCTCGACTGCTCTACAAATCAATCTGTCGACGGATCTTCTGTACTTGTGACTTTTCGTCGCATCAAAATGGAGACAAAGTCGTCTGAGACCGCGATTTCCACGTAAGAAGTTGCTGACGAACTGCATGAAGACGCGCCTTTGGTATCCTTGTGATCCTTGTGTTTCTGATTTTCTGGTACTGGTATTTAAAACACATGCATGATAAATACTGAAGGGTTTAATGGAGTCCATCCGGAACTCGAAGTCAGTCATGAACTTCCAGAGATGCCGCCACCGCGGGGAAATCAAACTTGTTGCCACTGCAGACCTCACATCCAATCTTTCTAGGATGGATATCAGTATGTCATCTGGCAATTCGCTAAACTTGTCCTGACTCTTTCTCTTCGTTTTCAAAAAGGAAACAATAAAAACAACATCCGAACTTTCAATTTTGACAAAGAGACTACGTAAACTCCATGCTATTAATTACACAGCCAATCTCTTGTACTGTAAATAATCTCGTAAAGTCTAAAGTTCTTTACGTTTTAAAGTTACACAAAATTAAAGAAAGTAAAACCATACCTGGGCTCCACAAGAATCCATTGAATCTGACAAATTCTGCATGTACTGTATACATAGGATTGTAAATTTTCTGAAACAGGAAAACCAAATCCAATCGAAAATTCATACCTGAAACCGAAAATTCATACCTGAAATACGACTATTTAATATACTAAATATTAAATTAAATTAAATAAAAACTACTAAACTAAATATCTTAAAAAAAAACTATATTATCTATATCTTTGTATATCTATATCTATAATAACTATATCTATATTATTATTATTAAGTTAAAATATGAGTTGTTTGATGTGATAATAAATAAAATACTATATTACTTATATATTTACAATTTATTAATATTTAGTAAATTAAATTGAATTAGTATAACTGAAAAATCAAATCTGATTATTTCATGCACTAAATATTAAATTATATTATATTATTAATATGTATTAGCTACTAAAATAAATATCTAAAAAAAAACAAGTATTTATCTATATCTATATCTTTATCAATACTGTTACTCGTTCTTATACTAGATTTTATAAATTTACAAATATTTTATAAATTCTAGTGAAATTAATATTTTATTTTATTTAATATTTAAATTTTAATCAATTTATTTCTAACAAACCAAAAAGTTGGAGCTACCACTACAAGAAAAGATGCATGTAGAGGCGGTTGCGTAGAGGCGGTTGTTGCAACCGCCTCTATGTTCTACCATAGAGACGTCTTAGAGGCGGTTTGGCACAACCGCCTCTGCATGTAAAAAAAAAATTTCTAATATAATTTTTTTTTCCCCTTTTTTTTTTTCTCCTAAGAAACCCTAATTTTTTCCCCCAACTTTTCCCCCCAAAAAAAATTTCTAATATAATTTTTTTTTCCCCTTTTTTTTTTCTCCTAAGAAACCCTAATTTTTTCCCCCAACTTTTCCCCCCAAAATACCATCTCCTCCTCCCACAGCCACCCAATCTCCCCTCTCCTCCTCCTCCCACAGCCACCCAATCTCCCCTCTCCCGTCAGCGGCATCACCGGCCGGCGTGGTCCCTCTTCCATCGGCGGCTAAGGTATGGCCGCCCCCCCCCCCCCCCCCCCTCCCCCCGCCGCCGGCCCGCTGCAGCCGCCCGCCCCGCCCCCTCCGCGCGACCCCCCCGCGCGACTCCCCCGCAGCCCCGCCCCCTCCGCGCGACCCCCCCGCGCGACTCCCTCGCAGCCCCCGCGCGACCCCCCCGCACGACCCCCCCGCAGCCCACTCCGCTGCAGCCGCCCGCAGCCCCCCGCGCGACTCCCCGGCAGCCCCCGCGCGACCCCCCCGCGCGACCCCCCCGCAGCCCCCGCAGCCCACCCCGCTGCAGCCGCCCGCAGCCCCCCGCGCGACCCCCCCCCCCCCCCCCCCCCCCCCCCCCCCCCCCCCGCAGCCCCCCCGCGCGACCCCCCCCCCCCCCCTCAGCCTTTTCGTTTTTAAATATTAATTTATAGTTGTGCTATTGTTTTACTGGATTGCAGAATTTAGATGTAATCAATATTGAAAAATTAAAAAAAATATGTTTGAATACCTTAGCACTGGGTCCTCTGCAATCTAAATTTGTTATTAGTAAAATATGTAATCTAAATTTGAGCACTGGGTCCTAATAGCTCAAACAATACAATTTACTAATAGTGCAATTATCCCAATAGCACTGGGTCCGACAAGTACTGCTTCCCCGACCTCCGCCCTCCTCCGCCGCCGCCCCTCCCTCCGCCTCTCCTCATCACCTGCTGCTTTGGATTTTGGATTTTGGGCTGAATTGATTGGGGATTTGCAGGTGGAGGCACAAGAAGTGATTCACCGGAAACTGTCGGAGATCTGCGACTACGCGGAATCGGTGTGCAAGAAGCGCGAAGATAGCTTGGCAGAGTCGCTCATCGAGCTACCGATTTGGGGTACTCCTCATTTTCTCATGGTCTCTTTATCAGATTATTCAATTCTTGTAGAGATTCTGCAGCTCTGAGATAAATGAATATTGTGTTTTGTAGCTTTTACTTTATTTGGATGATGTATCTATAGCTATGACATAACCTGTTTCTCATCTCAAGGAACACAAATTGTTTTGAGGTGTTTTAGATAAATGCTGGGTCATGTCTTTTAGTGCTTTCATTTCTTTTGGATAGCAAACAGATTTAAGACAACTTGCTAGAAGGAGCAACATGAATCTGTGATACAGACATTATCAACTCTTTAAGGTTAATTGCAGAATTTAGATATAATCAATATTAGTAAAACGGGTCCTAATAGCTCAAACATATTTTTTTTGATCTTTGTGCTATTGTTTTACTGGATTGCAGAATTTAGATGTAAATATTAATTTGTAGTTGTGCTATTATTAGGACCCGTTTGGTATTGAAATTAAAAGAAATTATTTGATAAAAATTGATTACTTTACCTTTCTTTCTTTCTTTCTTTTTTTTCTTTATTTTTTACTTAATTATGCTAATGTTTATTTTCAGCAAACTATATACTTAAGTGGCTTTGTTTGACTATATATATATATATAAAAAACCCAAAATATATTAGTAGTTTTTCTTCCTTTTCTTTTTGTCTTTGCTTTCTAAGTAAGTTTACAAACTAGCCAACAACAGTAAGAACAGAGAAGTCCAATTCTTTTACTTTAATGTAGAGTAGTCCATTAGATGGTAAGATCCTACATTTTACCTCTGTGTAATTTATAAATTTGGTAAATATGTACTACCCGACCTCTCAAAAAGGTTGGAGAGTAAAATCAAAATTTTGAAAGGTTGGAGAGTAAAATCAAAATTTTTAAAATTTTGAAAGGCTAATACTAGAAACTATACTTGATGCCTAATCAAAATAAAGTAGGTGCATAATGAAAACAAAGTACACAGTGAATTTTTAGTTTTTTAGTTTTTTCTTTTAGTTTTTAGTTTTTTAGTTTTTCCTTTTATTTTATAGTGCTAAGTTTTTATTTTCCCTCTCTATATGCAAAGGAACGGTGAGCGTATTAAAGTTGGCACACTAGATCTCTCTTTGGATTTTTGCTTCTTCTTCGCGCTTTGGTAATTTGGACATTACAATTGTTGAGGTAAATCCGTGCTAATCACAAAAAAGAATTCAATATTTTTCATGTATAATGTCAAATTTATGATGGAAATAGTGAATGGATATCTTTGACTGATTCGAGACAAATTTTTTTTTTTTTAATTAGAAAGAAAAAGTGAGAGAGAAGTCATTTGTGGGACTGTCGCGGTTGAGGTCATCTTCTACATTTCTTCTGTTTGAAGATTGGTAAGTTTTACCATATCCTATTTTTTATTTCTAATTTTTATTAATATCTTAATTTTTTTTATTATTAAGTTAATTATTATCACTAAGTTAGTCATTAGCTTCAGTACTATGCATTGGTAGTAAACAAAGTTTTTGTTGTTTTTCAGAACTTTTTCTATAATGGATAGGAGTTGGATGACAAAACACAGAAATAGTGATGATTATAAAAATGGAGTCTCACAATTTCTTGAATTTGCATTTTGTAATGCATCCCATAGTGGAAAGATATTGTGCCCTTGCATACGTTGTGTTAATTGTTTATTACAAACTTATGAGGATGCCAAAATACACTTGATATGTGATGGATTTCTAAGAGGATATACTAGGTGGGTTTGCCACGGAGAGGAACCTTTATCCTTTACTTCCTCAGTTAATACCGTTGATAGTACTTCAACTTCTCAACCTATGCAAGAAGTTTCACATGTGCAAGAGTATAATCCTATCACCCAAAATTTTGAAAGGTTGGATGATGTATATGGACTTTTACGTGATACGAGAGGAAATGCGACGGGAAATGGATCACTTAAGGACGTCACTACTATCAAATACTCAGGTATATTAATTTGATCACAAGTCATTATTAGTAGTATACTTAAATATTTTTGTATTTTCATATCATTGACATATATATTTTACATTGTTGGATAGGGTGCGGGTGGCAATATCAATCCGATTGATGCATTTTCTCCTAATCATCATCAATCATCGAATGCAAGTCATGAACCTACAAGTGAAGACAACCGTCGAACAATTTAAATTTTTGTAATGTAGAAAACTCGAATGTTGACTACTCTTAAAACTATTTACACTTTTTGTTATTTAGTATTTTGCTATATGCTATTGGATATACATTGAATGCATGAGATTGTGTTTTGGATATTTCGATCGAAAATTGGAATGTTAATTTATTGTTAATACTTGTGTTAATTTTTATATTGTTGATGATATATCTTTCCTGTTGTTGTTGAGACTTGTATTAATTATGTCTTTTGTTGTTTGATGAGAAATATAATTTTTTTTCTTATATATAAATATTTTATTTTATTCTGATTTGGCTTGTAGAGGCGGTTTAAACCGCCTCTACATATTGCCTTTACCATATTAATATGTAGAGGCGGTTTAAACCGCCTCTACATATTGCCTTTACCATATTAATATGTAGAGGCGGTTTAAACCGCCTCTAGAGACTAATTTTTGTAGAGGCGGTTTAAACCGCCTCTACAGACTAATTTTTGTAGAGGCGGTTTAAACCGCCTCTATATGTTAAAATTTATATAAATAAAAAATAAATAAATAAAAATATGGGGACGGTCATAACCGCCTCTACATAACGCCTCTATGCTCCCCCGGCGGTCGCTAAAACCGCCTCTACGTTGTAGAGGCGGTGTCTACGCCGGCGGTTTAGAGGCGGTTGTGGGAACCGCCTCTACAATATGTAGAGGCGGTTTAAACCGCCTCTACATTGCCTGAAAACCGCCTCTACATGCGCCTTTTCTTGTAGTGTACAAATTGCAACAAATAAAATTTAGGGACCAAAAGTGTAATTTACCCATTCAATAATTATCCAAAGTTTAAAGTTTAAAATTTAAAGTTGATCACAAACACTATAAGCGCAGACTGCTCTGTGCAGGGGGGGGCACAACCGGCTAGGTGCTCCCCAATTTGGAAGGGAATTCTTAGCGCTTCGGCACCTTTCCATGCCTCTGTCATCTTCAATATCGGGGATGGGAGGACGGCTTCCTTCTGGCATGCGAGGTGGGAGGGGGAAACGACGCTGCGGAATTGTTTCCCAGCGTTGTTTGCGACTTCGACCAGCAAATACATCTCGGTAAAAGGATGGATGTCCCGATTCGCCGGTCGCCGCAACTTAGGTTTCAACATTGTGGCGGACCAGGACGCGGTGGGACAACGCGCTGTAGAGCAGTTAGAATTGGTGATCACGAATGTCGCGTTGACTAATAGTCCCGATACTGTGGAATGGAGATGGACAAGCAACGGTAAGTTTGAGGTCCGGAGTGCGTATAACCTCCTTGTCTTCGATGGCATCGACGACCGCAGAATCCGACATCTATGGGACATTAAAATACCTTTGAGAATCAAAATTTTCCTATGGTTGGCGGCTCGGAATAGGATCCCCACGACTGATTGCTTGACCAAACGGGGCTGGCAGGTTCCGTCGGTTTGTGGGCTTTGCGGCAGGGAGGAGGAGTGCCTGGAACATCTCTTCTTCAGATGTGTTTACGCCAGAACTGTTTGGAACAGGGTCTTTCAGGATAACCTACAGCTCTGCAACATACTTCTCACTCGCCCGGGGGATCTCGCGACAAGATGGATTAGGACTAAAAAGACTTGTGGAGGGCGAGTTCGGCACTTCATCAATACCGGTATTGCTGCTGCATGCTGGGAATTATGGCTGGAGAGAAACCAGAGGATTTTCGACAGCAAGCTAATCGGCACCTGGGAGTGTGGCAGTAGGACCATAAGCACAATGGCCGAGTGGAAGGTGGCATGGGGGTGACAACGGGAAGCAGGATCTTGTGAAGGGGTGTTGCGGTATGCGGGTAGGCACACACGAGGAATCAACTTGTCGGAGGAGTTAGCGGCTGTGTTTTTCTACTCGCGGGTATTAGCGAGAAGAGGATCAATACGGATTTCTGTCGGCCATTGCGGGCAGCATGGGTACGAATATAGATGGCAGCAACAAACTAAGTTGAGTTCATCCTTTGTAGTACTTGGTCTGGGGAATGCCTGACTTCTTGGTTTGGTCCGGGGCAAGTGACCGGCGGTTGCTCTTTATTTGTCGTTTTTCTGCTGTCTTTTTGGGTTTCAATTGGCCAGTGTCTGGGGGGTCTTGGGAACCCTCTGGGGCTTCTTTGTGGTGCCCTGTTTTCTGGGTGCTTGGGGGCCCAGGTTCCTGGCTAGCCGTGTTGTGTATCTTTACAAAATAGAGTATATCTCTGTTTAATCAAACAAAAAAATAAAATTTAAAGTTGAGAGGGACCCTTGAATAATTTTCTATAGTTGAGGGTTCCCAACACATATTTCTTTTTCTTTTTCTTTTTGAGGTGGCGTTTTATTTGCTGACTCGATCTCCTCCGCTCGTTCAGACGCAAATACGCAAACAATTCCCATGCACACAACCTGTTTGTTAAATTGCCCCACTCCCATGCGCACAACCTGTTTGTTAAATTGCCTGAGTCCCATGAATCACTTATTACTCTCCACATTCAACTTTAATAATAATTATTATTATTTTAATTATTATTATTATTATCCTCCCTCGTCGTACAAGAATCACAACACGATCCGACGAGGAAGCGTCGTCTCCGCTCGTTTCCGATCGAAACCAAATCCATCTCAAACTCTCCGCAGCAATCCACAAATCGAATGGTCGAAAGAAGAAGCGGATGATGATGATGATGATGATGATGATGATGATTCTGGGTGGACTCAAGAAGAGCTCGATGCGATATCTGCGCTTTTTGATCGCCCGATTCCTCGAAAACCCATCCGGACATGGAAGGACCGTCCCCTCCCTCTCCCGCTGCCGTATAAGACACGGCCGGACGTCATTCCCACCCGGAAGCGCCGCATTCGGTCGAATGCGAGATCGGCCGTTTCGTGTCGCTCGTCTTTCAGCGATCGAGTGCGGAAGAACCCGCAAGTCCTGACTAAGATAGCGAGAGAGATTGCAGCTCTTCCGCCGAAATCAGATGTTTCTGCAGTTCTCGATCGATGGGCTCCGTTCCTTCGGAAGGGCTCTCTATCGATGACGATTCGAGAGCTGGGGCACATGGCCTCGCCTGAAAGGGCGCTCCAGACCTTGCTCTGGGCTCAGAATCAGAAGCAGAACCGCCTCTTCCCCGACGATCGGACTCTCGCGTCGGCCGTCCAAGTGTTAGCGCGCTTCGGCAGACTGAAGCTCGGATCGGAAGTCGAGGAGTATCTGAACTCCGCCAGCCGGTCCGTGCTCGAAGCAATGGCGACGGGATTCATCCGGGCGGGCAGCTTAAATCTCGCCCGGAAGATCCTCCTACTCGCCAAGGACGGTAAGAGGACGTTGGATTCGAGCGTCCACGCCAAGCTCATATCGGAGGCCGGAAAGACCCCTGATGGCTACAAGCTCGCTTCGGCATTGCTCGACGAGCTCGGAGAGAGGGACGACCTCCATTTGAAGCCGCAGGATTGCACGGCCGTAATGAAAGTCTGCGTCAGGCTCCGAAGATTCCCAGCTGTGGAGAGCTTGTTCGATTGGTTTAAGGGATCCGGCCGACGCCCGTCTGTGGTCATGTACACCACCGTGATGCATAGTCGGTACTGCGACACCAAGTACAGGGAGGGGTCGGCTTTGATTTGGGAAATGGAGGGATCCAATTGTCTCTTCGATCTTCCGGCGTATCGAGTCGTGATTAAACTCTGCGTTGCTGCGAATGATCCTGCCAGGGCCGTAAGATACTTTTCCAGATCCAAGGAGGCCGGATTCGTCCCCACTTTTGATATGTATTGTGACGTGATTAAAGCTTACGCGGCTTTCGGGAGGGTGGCAAAGTGTAAGCAGCTGTGCAAAGAAGCCGAGTCCGTCGGCCTTAAATTGGATGGATATTGTGAGAAGCGGAAAATATTCGGTGAGTAGTTTTGACAGCTCTCCTCATCTTCTTCTTCTTCGTTTCTACCACATATCGCAAGATGCTTGTTTTGTTTACTGTGTTTGCTTCTGAAACATTAGTTTGCTGCTGTGTGCACCAATGGATGATTTAATCGAATTAAACTGATGATTACAGCATTTCGTACTGTCGTTGATTAGATTAAAAATCGCGTCTTGAATGATCATTTTCATACCTCTTCATTACAAATTGTTTCATTATATAATAATCTATTCTATGATTGAGGTGGAGGTGGAACTTCCTAATAAAACTACTGGTGATACAATTGTTATCCCAAAGATGAAAGATATTGCTTCCTTTTGATAACTTCAGCTGCTTAATTTTTTTCTCCAACTTCACAATTTCATGATTTGCAAGCTGCTAATTTTGACACATGTGAGTAAATTAACCACAAAAAACTAGGGTTATGCATCTTCACCTTTTTATATATGCTGTGTCTAGGACATATTTGATTTTGTGCAACTCGTGACTTTGAGAAAGTTGTAGGCGTCAGCATTTATTTCGATACCCAAGTCACGAAATCATCTGAACTTAATTTATTTTACCATTTTATAATTATACTAGAAAATTCTTATAATAAATAAATTATTCTTAAATAATATATTCGGGCAACATCCAAATTAAGAGGGCCTTTCGAAATAAAATATTAAAAAAATAAAAGAAAATCTTTATACCAACTAAATTATTATTGAATATTTTATTTCGACGTCTAAATTGAACCTAACCGTAGGGTCCGGAGTGAATATACGAAAATAAAATAAAAGAAATAAAAAACACAGAAACCTATAGTTTGGTGATGTGGTGACTAAATGCTTGCTGAGAAGTATGTGGTTACATGCTTACTTCTTTAGTGGCAGTTGCAGCCGCAATTTTATAATGTAAAAAAAAAAAAAGGAAAAATTGAAAGTGCTTTTATATTTTTCAAATTCTCCGTAGTATAAAAATGATGCTTTTAGAAACCACATCACCAAACTAAATCTAAAGCTATTTTATAAAATCAACAATCAACAGGCTTTTAGATTTTTCAGACACTACATTACCAAACTAAACCTAAATCTTTTTTAAAAAATCAACAAATCTTTGCTTACCCTTCTTTCTCCACATATTATTACTCTTCTCAATTTCTTTAAGTAGTAAACAAAAGCATCGCCAGAATTTGTATCAACCTTAGGAGAATTAGTTACTACTGAGCTTCAACTCTCATTAGAGGGTAGTTTCTCATTATGCTGGCTCTTTTCTCATGGCAACAAACAGCTTGTTCTGAGCATCTGCGCATGCTTCAGATCAAAGCCTCAATTCAATCGGCATGACAAATTTGAGTACACAACCATAGAAATCATCAAGTATTGGAAACAAATGTGAACTGATATAAAAACTAGCAACAATGTTCTTTCTAAAGCCTACGAAAATTTAAGAACTTGTTTTGTAAACCTCTCGCAACACAGAAGGCAACCAACCAACCTTTGCTATGACAGAAAAACTATACGAGCACTCGAAGCAATTCCTGCTGTAAGCTGCTCGAGAAGATGAGATTTGCCCTCATCAGTCCATCGTCGATACGTCGTTTCGTTTTCCCATGTCCAACCAACCCAGGGATGCATGCAATCACAAGTAAAGGCGAGGGACCTGAGAAGTACAGCTCTTTCCAACAGAAATCGATCGAAGGCTGTCTCGACATTGTTCCCTTCAAAGTTGTGCATTTTGACGTCCCTCAAATGACGGTGCTGAAAACCGTTCGTAGGCTGCCACGATAACCCTCCTCTATCTTCGCCCACACGAACTTTGTGTAACGATCGGACACCCAACCCTAGATGGCGAGGAGGGAGAAGAAGTAGGGAAAAGGGGGCTTGAGGGGGGGATCAGCAGTGAAGTGGAACTCGAGGGGATCTAACAAGTCAAGGGCTTCCAACTTGAGGGGGGTTAGAGTAATGATCACAGCAGGCTCTGGCTGGGAAAGGCTGGAATACTGACCACAACGGGCCTCAGGCGGAGGCCCATCCGGAGGCCACAGCAACACCCATAGAGTAGGAAGTAATGGGGGCCCACTTTCTGAGCCCAGCAGATTCATAAAATAGGCCTTAGCGGCCCAGTGATGTTTAGACTTACTATTTCTGAGACTTTAACTGTAATCCTTTTATTATCGCAAATTAGAGATTAGTAGAGAAGAGTATATAAGAGTAATTGTAAGGGAAGTGGATTTATGAAATGGAATAGTAACTTTCTTCCCAATTCTTTCTTACTCTCTTCTCTTCCTTTCTTCCCCAAAAACCCCTCTTTCTATTCTCATCCCTTCTCAATTCTGTAATTCACCCACCAAGTGGGCACCATCATCCTCCCCGCCCACCTCGTCTCAGAGTATTCTCATCATTGACGGGTCGCGGGTCGTCCGGAATTCTCCCGCGCCATCCGTCATCCTCACCGCCATCCACGCCTCCGAGATAAACCGTCATCGGCGGGTTGCGGATCGTCGGGGATATAACATATTGGTATCAGAGCAGCACGATCCCAGGGATCGGCGCTTCCATCCTGTACCAGAATTCAGGCAACCAGACCAAAGGCATCCAGGCAACAGCAAGCATCAGGCAGCCAGCTACCGAACCAGCAAGGCAACCAGGCAACGAATTCGAAGGCAACAAGCAATACAAGCAACTCACAGGCAATCATCAAAGGCAACAAAGCCACAGGGAACTTGAAGCACACTCTAGCATTCCGTCGAATAGCTGGTGGGCGTGCCCAAGGATCGCTCCAGCGTGACCCACCGGAATTGCCATCGCCACAATAGGGACAAAGAAAAGAAACAAGTTCAGATTCAACAGCAGAAAGCTCATAGAAGAAGCAGAGATGGCAGAGGGGACGAGATTAAGAGACATGAACGAGCACATACACACCTTAGAGGAAAAACTTCAACAATTTGCAGTAGAATACGATGGCAAGTTGGAAGAGAAGATTAGTACCTTAACTCAACAAGTGGAGGCAATGCAACAAGACAACCAGCTGCGCCATGAAGCGTTGCAAACCGAAGCGGCCAAGCGACACGAGGCGATGCTCCAGGAGACTGCCCGGAGGCACGAGCAGCTACTTAAGCTGTTCACAACGCCACCTCAACCAGCTAGCCCGTATTCAACAGGCCTTTCAACCGCCAATAGCCAACCGATCACAATTCGGGAAGGTAAACACCCTGTTAATACTCAGGCAGGGGGAAGTTCATCCAGAGCACAAACAGATGAGAGGGGCAAGGGTATTTTACCGAACCCGGGCCGGTTTCAAGAGAGAATGGATGAGCCATACCACAGAGTCAATACTCACCTTCCCTATCCCAAATTGGAGTTTTCGTCATTCAGCGGAGATGAGCCCCGAGAATGGAGTAGCAAATGCGATCAGTATTTCAAAATTTACCAACTACCTGAGTTGCAGTGGGTCGAGATAGCTACAATGCATTTTATAGGGAGGGCCCATAGGTGGAAGGAGGGATACCTCATTGACAAACCCAACGTTACCTGGGAAGAGCTAGTTGAAGCAACCTGTCGTAGATTCGAAGGATCCGATACCCGTAGGTTGGTCAGGGAGTTTAACAAATTGTCGCAAACCGGTACGGTGGAGCGATATCAAGAGAAATTCGAGGATCTGAGGGCCAGAATGCTTTACATCAACCCTGCGCTGGGCGAGCAACATTTCATCGAGAGCTACATTAGTGGATTAAAGGACGAGTTGGTACCGTTTATCGACCTCTCGCAACCGACCACACTCGAGGAGGTGTATGAACAAGCCAAATTACACGAGCAAGCCCTATCCATCATCATGAAAAAGAGCAAGGCACCATACAAGCCCCCAAGAGTTCAGTATCAAGGCAACAATGCGACTAGGGCAGCTGTAACAGGGGAGGGAAACAAAATTATGCAACCAAGACAATACCCGAGCCCACAACAAGGGATTAGCAGGCAGCTCTTTGAACAAAGGAGGGCCGCGGGGCTTTGTTACAAGTGTGGCGAGAAGTATCAACCCGGTCATCAATGTCAACCCAAATCTCTACACCACATCAAAGCCTACTTGGAACCAGACGAGGTGTTCGACGAGCAATTGTTACAATGGGAGAATGAAGAAGAAGAGGCTCCCGAGGCTGAAGAGGAAGAAGAAGAAGTGGGTATCTCAGTGCATGCCCTCAGTGGTCAAAATCCCCACGACACCATCAAGGTACAAGGGGCAGTGGGTGATAAAAACGTCATAGTTTTAATCGATACCGGCAGCACCCACAGTTTCATAGATTTTAAAGTGGCTAAGGAAGTCAAAGCAACCATGACAGCGGCCAATCCTTTGATAGTAACCGTAGCGGATGGCCATAAGGTTATGAGCAAACTCAAATGCTCTAATTTTCAATGGACCATGCAAGGAGAAAACTATCAGGCGGAGCTAAGGGTCATTAGATTAGATGGCTCTAGCATCATTTTGGGTATCGACTGGTTGAGGCAATACGGAAGAGTCACGTTCGACTACGTCGATAACTCAGTGTCCTTCGCCAAGGAGGGGCGACCAATGAATCTCAAAGGGATAGCCGAAGGATCTAAATTGAGAGCAACCACCGCAGAACTGAAGCTTATGACCGCGATGCAATGGTACAGAGAGAGCAGAGAGGGGAACTGCTGTGCCATTGGTAAATACTGCCCAGAGGAAACAACCAGTGAGAAGGGGGGAATCCCCAAAGAAATTCAGGAAGTTCTTAACCTTTACCCAGAGGTGTTTCAGGAGCCCAAGGGGTTACCTCCCAGAAGACCACAGGATCACAGGATCCCCCTGCAAAGCGAGGCTCGGCCAGTCAACCTGAGGCCCTACAGATATACGCATGAACAGAAGGAGGAGATCGAGCAACAGATAAAGGAAATGCTACAGAATTCCATGATCCGACCGAGCACCAGCCCCTACGCATCACAAGTTCTTTTGGTCAAGAAGAAGGACAAGACTTGGAGGCTCTGTGTGGATTATAAGCACTTAAACAAAGCCACCGTAAAGGACAAATATCCGATACCGTTGATAGACGACTTGTTGGATGAGTTGGGGGGTTCTCAATACTTCTCTAAGATCGATTTGCGGTCCGGCTACCACCAAATCAGGATGAATCCCGAAGAGGTGCACAAGACCGCGTTCAGAACCCATCAAGGCCACTACGAATTTCTGGTAATGCCCTTTGGGCTGACGAACGCACCCTCAACTTTCCAAGCCATCATGAACAGCGTGTTCGAGCCGCATCTCAGGAGGTTTGTGCTCGTGTTCTTTGACGATATACTAGTCTATAGCAAATCACTTTCGGATCATATAGCTCATTTAAAAACCGTGCTGGGTGTGTTGAAAGAGAATCGGCTCTTTGCCAAGAGGACCAAGTGCTCCTTTGGACAGAGGAAAGTAGAATTCCTGGGCCACATAATATCGAAGGAAGGAGTGGCCACCGACCCCGACAAGGTGGCTGCTATGAAGGAATGGCATGTACCCCAAACAGTGCGAGAATTGCGGGGTTTCCTCGGTCTTACGGGATACTACCGGAGGTTTATAAAAGGGTACGGGGGGATAAGCAAGCCCCTTACCGAGCTGCTCAAGAAAGATAACTTCGCGTGGAATGACGGGGCACAAAAGGCATTCGAAAAGCTGCAGGAAGTGATGACTACAGCCCCGGTACTAGCCATGCCCGACTACGCCAAACCTTTTACGATAGAGGTGGACGCATGTGGTAACGGGATCGGGGCCGTACTCACCCAAGACGGCAAGCCCCTAGCCTACCTCAGCAAGGCTATCAGCCCTCGCAACAAGGGGCTGTCGACGTATGAAAAAGAATTTTTGGCTATACTCTTAGCCGTGACAAAGTGGAAGCACTACCTCAGCTCCAAACCCTTTGTCATCAAGACGGACCACGAAAGTTTGAAGTACTTGCTGGAACAGCGAATAACCACAGCAGTACAACAAAAAGGGATGCTCAAATTAATGGGGCTGGATTACACAATCCAATATAAGAAAGGGAAGGAGAACGTCGCAGCGGATGCCCTCTCAAGAAAAAGAAGAGAAGTGGAGGACAGCAATGCCATTACTGCCATAATTCCCTCATGGGTCCAAGAGGTGGTGGAGAGTTATGAAGGAAATGCCCAGGTGCAGCATACCATAACCCAACTGTTGTTGAGCCCCGACGCCCAACCAAACTATACCTTCCAGCAAGGGACACTCAAATACAAGGGGAGACTCTACATCGGAGACTCGGGGAATCTAAGGCTGCGGCTCATGGACCAGATGCATGCGTCGGCCATAGGTGGTCACTCAGGTATGAATCACACTTATAGAAGAATGAAATAACTGTTTTATTGGCCGGGCATGAAACAGGAAATAGAGAAGAGGGTGAAGGAATGCGAAGTATGCATCAGAAACAAGGTCGACGGGACGCCTTACGCTGGATTGCTACAGCCTCTACAAATCCCTGTGCAAGCATGGCAATCAATCAGCATGAACTTCATAGAAGCTTTGCCGAAATCCGAGGGCAAGGATACACTACTCGTGGTGGTCGACAGGCTCACAAAGTACGGCCATTTTATTTCACTCACTCACCCCTACAATGCTCAGGGCGTGGCCAGGGCTTTTATGGACACCATCTACCGACTGCACGGGCTTCCCCAAGGGATCATATCGGATCGGGATAAAATCTTTACCAGCCAGATATGGCAGGATCTGTTCAAGCTCATGGGGGTCAAGTTACAAATGAGCACGGCATATCACCCGCAGACCGACGGCCAGATAGAGAGAGTTAATAGGTGTGTAGAGACCTACTTGCGCTGCATGTTCTTCCAACACCCGCGCAAATGGCACAAGTGGCTAACCCTGGCAGAGTGGTGGTATAATACCAACCACCACTCCTCCCTAGGGATGACACCCTTCCAAGCCATGTACGGATACCCTCCCCCGGCGTACCCAGTGGTGCACATGAACATGAACATCGGCCCCACAGTGGAAGAATGGAATCAGGAAAGGGAAAAAATGGTGCACTTACTGCGAGCAAGGTTGAAGGAGGCGCAAAACAGAATGAAACAAAATGCCGATAAGAAGAGAATCGACAAGGAATACCAACAAGGAGAAGAGGTTTACCTGAAGCTCCAACCCTACCGCCAGAGCAGTGTTGCTCTGAGACACAACCTCAAGCTTACCGCCAGATACTTCGGACCTTTCAAAATAATCGAGCGGGTCGGGCCAGTGGCCTACCGACTTCAGCTTCCCGAAGAGTCCCGAGTGCACCCGGTGTTCCACGTCTCTCTGCTCAAGAGGGGAACCCCAGAGAGGGCACAGATCTCACCGGCGGCGCCCAAGGCGAGCGAAAGTGGCCAGATCTTAGCGGCACCGGAGAGAGTGCTCGATCGCCGCCTAGCACGCCGCGGTAAACGAGCAACGACACAAGTCCTCGTTAAATGGAGCAACTTGGAGGAGGCCGAAGCTACATGGGAGGATTACTGGGCTCTGAAGAAGCAATTTCCGGAGTTCGATCCTTGAGGGCAAGGATCGTTTTGAGGGGGAGGGTGTGTAACGATCGGACACCCAACCCTAGATGGCGAGGAGGGAGGAGAAGTAGGGAAAAGTGGGCTTGAGGGGGGGATCAGCAGTGAAGTGGAACTCGAGGGGATCTAACAAGTCAAGGGCTTCCAACTTGAGGGGGGTTAGAGTAATGATCACAGCAGGCTCTGACTGGGAAGGGCTGGAATACTGACCACAACGGGCCTCAGGCGGAGGCCCATCCGGAGGCCACAGCAACACCCATAAAGTAGGAAGTAATGGGGGCCCACTTTCTGAGCCCAGCAGATTCATAAAATAGGCCTTAGCGGCCCAGTGATGTTTAGACTTACTATTTCTGAGACTTTAACTGTAATCCTTTCATTATCGCAAATTATAGATTAGTAGAGAAGAGTATATAAGAGTAATTGTAAGGGAAGTGGATTTATGAAATGGAATAGTAACTTTCTTCCCAATTCTTTCTTACTCTCTTCTCTTCCTTTCTTCCCCAAAAACCCCTCTTTCTATTCTCATCCCTTCTCAATTCTGTAATTCACCCACCAAGTGGGCACCATCATCCTCCCCGCCCACCTCGTCTCAGAGTATTCTCATCATTGACGGGTCGCGGGTCGTCCGGAATTCTCCCGCGCCATCCGTCATCCTCACCGCCATCCACGCCTCCGAGATAAACCGTCATCGGCGGGTTGCGGATCGTCGGGGATATAACACTTTGTTGATCATTTTCTGCAGTACACCACATCAATTATCATCTTAATATGCATGTGTCAGGTCAGAAATGCCACTGTATTCAATAACATGAGTCATATTGTCAATGCAACACTAAAACCATTGCTTATCAGAACAGAGATTAAGATTCTGCATTCGAACGATTACTTGAATGCATACACACTAGCCTTTACAGTTAGGTTCGCTCAAGTAATTACAATGAATGGTACAAACACCAGCATATATGCCGAGATAAAAATATCGAAGAACTATCAATAGTTGATATAGTGCGCTGTTCCAATAAGAAAAGCCTTACAAGTGCAGCCAAACATGCTCAAGATAAGGAACGAATTTGACCGACAGCAGTGCAGAGCCTCTGTAATATTGCTGCCTTCTCAACTTGGGAGCAGAGAGTTCTATGCATGTAATTTTCGAAACAAAAGTGCACAACCAACTCCCCGTGTCACGCCCCGGGGTCCAAACTGCGACCCGGGCTCGCCAACAGATCCGCCACCTATGCCAAACCCCGCATAGGCAGTAACACCGCAAACACGCCACATAGGTCTCCAGAAACTGCTGGTCACACTGTAAAAGCCCTGTAGAGATCCGGATCACCACACCCCGAGCTGCAGATTGGGAGGGGCTATATGTATGTTGGCTTCAGAAGGGCATGACTTAAGGGTTAAGCTCTCCAGGTGCTTACAATTCCGCAAAATGTCTATCACTATATCTTGAGATATATTTACACTTACAAGATAAAGCCTCGATATCGAACCGAGCAGTCTGAAATCATAGTGTCTGCCTAACCTACAATGACTGAGTTGCAACTTTGTAAAGGAGTATCCCCTGCCGTCAGCGAGTAACCGCCACGGGAACTTGCTGGCTTTCGGGTAGCCTGCCTGAGCTGCCATATTAATCCGTTTATCGACAATTCTTCTGTGCTTGGTCTTTTGCTCCATTTTGGAATGAATTTGATCAGAAAAGTTGTGTAATTAATGTTCGCTTCTTCTGAAACATTAGTTTGCTGCTGTGCACCAATGGATGATTTAATCAAATTAAACAGCTGATTACGAAATGATAATTTTAAAACCTCTTCATTACAAGTTGTTCTATTGCTTTCTTTCGGTAACTACAGCTGCATCTTCACTTTAATATATGCTGTGTCAATTTTCCAGTATTGGGCATGCATGTTTGTTTTTGCGGATCTCAGATGTGGTACTCGTGAGTTTGAGAAAGTTGTACACCAAAGTTACGAGATCACGTGGATTCTCACTCACAATTATATAGAGATTCATCTTTCGACTTCGGTGGGGTGACAGGCAAAGTTAAGTTCACAAAACTCACAACAAGATGAAAGGACCATGATGCATGGAAGAAATGTTGGAGTAAAATTCAAAATCCTCATTATTTATTTAATTATTTATTCTTTTATTATTATTTATTAATTTTATTTATTTATTTAATTATTTATTTTTTCTTGGTGCGAAAAAGCTCAACGGACGAAACGTGGGTTTCCGTTTCTTGCGCCTAACGGAAAGGTACGGAGTCGAACGTTGCTATTCCCAACATTTGTTTTCCTATTTTATGTATATAAATAGATATTCTTCCTCTCTTCTTACGGAGTAAGAAAGAATAGTAAGAAAATATAGAAATCAAATTAATTTTTTCATACTTTCATCTTATTTCTTTCTCAATTGAGTGTTGAAAGAATCTCCGCCAATCTTCGTCACGATCGTGCTCGCAGGAGAAAGAATTTCGGTCGTATCTTAGGGTGGTGCTCTCGGTTAATCCCGCACGTAAGGACGAGAATATACCTTAGGGCAGTGCTACGCACGCTTCCGGATCAAGTAAATATTTTGGATTATTTTCGTTTATCTGTAAGTCAAATTTTATCATATCACTAGATTAGTTAGATATTAATTATAATCAAATTCTGCATAGATTTTTCCTAACAAGAAGAAGCAAAGACCACCAATATAATTGTATAAGCAAGATCAACTGATATGTTTAATGAAAATCTCTCTCTCTCTCTCTCTCTCTCTCTCTCTCCAACACACTCTCTTGTTTTGAGAACAACAACCAGTTAGGAAACGAAAGCGAATAGCCGTAATATCTCCTCTCATGTGCATGATAAAAATAAAAAGGGTATATATAAATATACACCCCTTTAGGGGTGTATATCTTACACCCCACCCCATCCTAGGGTGTGGTGAATTCCACTCGTCACTCGATGTGACGAGTAAAATAATATCCACCTCAGGATGGGGTGGGGTGTAGAATGTACACCCTTAAAGGAGTGTACACCTAGCATATATTTTTTTTTCTTAAGTTTACAGAGTTATACATAAAAAATCGTTAGGAAACAGAAAGTTGGAGAGTGAGGAACTTGTGAGTTTTGCGAACACGATTTTGCTCCCCATCCTAGTGAACTCAGAAAAGCTGATCTTCGTACAATTATGAGTGGGAGCTCAAAAAGCTGATATTCGTACAATTATAAGCGGGAGCTCGAGTGATCTCACGACTTTGGTGTCATAACAAACACCAATGCAAATGATTTTTTCGAACTCACATATTCAACTTTCAGGATCAACAAAAACAACCATGTCTGAATATTTCGAAGTAGATTGTCATCGTAAGTAGTACTGTTGGCGTCTCTCGTCTAAGTAGACAGATTTGATCTCAAAATAATTAAGTAAAAAAGATATTAAATCAGATAATCGCAATTCAAAAAAGTTGACTAATTTTTTTAAATAGATAAAGAAAAAAATATAGACGTATTCCAATCGAATGGACTTATCAAAACTAACTTCGAAAAATTAAAGGAAATAATCGAACCAAGTAGAATAAAATGTTGGGCTAACAGAAAAATATTAAAAAAAAAAAAAATGAGAAAAATAACCATATGTTGGTTTATTATGCATACAATTGCATGATATTAAGAGAGTAAATTTTGATATTGTTGAAGCGGATACAATCTATACAAATATTAATTTGCCGGTTACTCCGTGCATACGTGGCGTTCTCTCCGGCATTTTGCTGACGTGCCCTTTTTTCGCGGTTCGTTCGTTCCGAACCTACCACCGAGCCGCCTACTTTTTTCTTTCTCTTCCCGAGCCTGCCCCGCGCCTATTTTTTCTCTCTTCCCCGTATTTCTCTCTCTTCCCAACCCTACCCCGCGCCTCTTTTTTCTCCACTCTGTCTCCTCGCAACCCTACCCACCCACCTCTTTTTTCTCCACACACGTCCAATCGCCTCCCTTCTCTTTCTCTTCCCCAACCCTACCCCCGAGCAGCGTTCCGTCTCCATTCTGTTTCTCTTCCCCAACCCTACTCCCAGCGCCGTTCCGCCTCCCTTCTCTCTCTCTTCCCCAACCCTACCCCGGAGCGCTTCTCCGCTCTTCGCCTTCTCTCTCTCTCGCCGAAGGGCTCTCTCTCCCTCTCCAACGCTACCGTCGCATCTCTTCTCTCTCTGACGCTACCGTCGCATCTTATGTGTGGGCTCTCTCTCTCTCTCTGGTCGTCAGATGGCGCATGTTCTCTCTGATCCCGAAAGAATACCGTCGCATCTCTTCCGGTCGTCGGAAGGCGCATATGTGGGCTCTCTCTCTCTCTGTTCGTCGGATGGTGCATGTTCTCTCTGATCCCGAACGCATTTGTGGGCTCTCTCTCTCTCTCTGACACTGCTGTCGCATATCTTCCGGTCGTCTGATGGCGCATGTGTTCGGGATCCCGTCCGCAGTTCTCCTTTCTCTTTCTTGCTAACCTGGGCGCTGAAGCGCTCTGCTCCTCTCTTCCTCTGAGGTGCTGCGATTGTGGGTTTCGTTCGTCTCTCGCCGGTCGTCAAAAAAGGAAGCTCTCTCTCTCTCTCTCTCTGAGGTTCTTCTGGTGTATAGGTTGGTTCCGATTGTGGGTTTTCTGCTCGTGCTATTATGGGTTTCGTCCGGCTCTCACCGGTGGAGAAAAAAAGAAACGCCTCTCACCCCTTTATGCTCTTTTTTTTTAGCTCTCTGGGTTCTTCTGGTGTATAGGTTGGTTCCGATGGTGGGTTTTCTGCTCCTGCTATTATGGGTTTCTTCCGGCTCTCATCGGTGGAGAAAAAAAGAAAGCGCTCTCTCTCTCTCTCTCTCTCTCTCTCTCTATCTCTCTCTCTCTGAGGAATTATACTTTATTATATATATATATATATATATATATATATATATATATATATATATATATATATATATATATATGTATATATATATATATATATATATATATATATATATATGTATATATATATATATATATATATATATATATATATATATATATATATATATATATGTATATATATATATATATATATCGGTTTTCCTCATTGTTCCTCATTGTGGGTTTTCTCCGTCTCTCGCCGGTCATCTGATTTCAGGAAGGAATATATATATATATATATATATATATATATATATATATATATATATATATATATATATATATATATATATATATATATATATATATATATATATATATATATGAGCTTCGTTGGGAGGAGCTTCTGCCACCTTCTCGAAGCTTTTCCAAGAAAGTTTTTTTTCCTCCAACTTGAGCTTGGTTGGGAGGAGCTTATGCTTTGATCAGTAACCGGCATGAGGCAAAACCCACAATGAGGCAAAAACCGAGGTTGAGCTACCTGTTTGATCAGTAAGGTATCTGTTCATTTGCATGTGACCCAAAGCTTTTAAGTGGAAAACCGCCATTTATGCCACTATTGTTGCCCGAGCTCCTCGAAGGTTTTCCAAAAAAGTTTTTCGTGCTCAAACTTGAGTTCGGTGGTTGGTACAACCGTGCATGGTTGCTGTGTTGAGTTCGGTGGTTGGTACAACGTGTTCGGGGAAATGTCTGAGAGAGGCTAAATCGAATATTCTTACACAACAACCACATTTTTTATATGTGAGCTAGAGGTATATATGTATCTCTCTCTCTCTCGATTTTCCTCATTGTGGGTTTTCTTTATATATATATATATATATATATATATATATATATATATATATCGATTTTCCTCATTGTGGGTATATTCATACTGAGTTCATTTTTCTCTCTCCCTATTTTAAGTTTGGTAATCATCGAATTCATGAGGGATCATGGTTTTGTATGAGGAGAAGTATTTAAAAGAGGGGTCGGTTTGTAATTACAAAGGAATAAAAGGGCATTTTTGTAAATTCGCATACATGAGATATGTAAACAGATTTTTTTTTTTTGTGGGGGGTGAGTATGTATGCACTTCGAGTATCCTTCTTTCTTTTTAGTTTAAATAATTTCCTGCTCGGAGGATTAGAATCAAGTTGGTTTTGTTCGCCTGTCACTTCGAGTTGATGAAGCAGATTGGTGACTTGAGAATTTTAACATTTCCAGTTCTTCTGCTTAAATATTTTATGCTGCCATTTTCTTTCTTTTTTATATTTGTCTTCTGTTTTGTTGTGGTTGTAGGCAAGCTTTTTCATCATCTCTGCAAATATTTGGGTTCGTATGGAGATTTTTGTTCCTCTCTCTGTATTTCTTTAATTGCTATTTATTTTGTTATATTTATGTGGGGCAAAGACCGAGGTTGAGCGAGCTGTTTGATCAGTAAGGTATCTGTGCTTTTACATGTGACCCAAAAGTTTTAAGTGGAAATCCACCATTCATGCCATCATTGTTGTCCGGGGTTCTTCTTCATGGCCGACAACCGTGCATGGTTGCCCGACCTTCTGCTAGCTTCTCGAAGATTTACCAACCAAGTTTTTGGTCCTCTGACTATGTGTTGAGTTGGGTGGTTGGTGTGTTATGCTTTGATGCAGACCAAATTGAGTTTTCGCCATGAATCTAAAGGTCCTTCTTTCTCTCTCTGTATTTCTTTAATTGTTATTATTTTGTTATAGCTATTTGTTTGATCAGTAGGCTATCTGTGCTTTTGCATGTGGCCCAAAGCTTTTAAGTGGAAATCCACCATTCATGCCACCATTGTTGTCTGAGAAATGTCTGAGATAGACCAAATTGAGTTTTTCGCCCTTAATATGAAGGTTCTTCTTCATCTCTCTGTATTACTTTATTTGTTATTTATTTAGTTATATCTATACAAATCCTATTTATTTAGTTATAATAATACAGTAGTTTTGGATTGTTTCTCTGTGCCTATTTGACCCTGTTTGTGTTTTTTTAACCATAATAGCATTTAACCATAATATTAAATTTTTTTAACCATAATAGCGTTTAATATTTTAATTGTAAATTTTGTTTCTATTTTCAAATTTAATATTTTAAATTGTATAATATTTAATTTAGAAATTACACTATGTTGCTAAAATGTTTAATACATTATTATATAATTTAAATTAAAATCATACAAAAATCAGTTTAAATTTATAAGTGCTTTTCCTTCTTTTTATTAAAATATATGAATTAATGGTATGTATGTATGTATATATATATATATATATATAAAAGAAAAGTAAAGACTACTATGTTCAAATTTAAATTGTAAATTTCTTTTCTTTGTAATGTTTGTAATTTTTTTTGTTCATTTATTTAAAAATACCGATATTTCTTTTTTCCAAATTAAAATTGTATACTTTATTTAAATTTATATAGTAAATTTTCAAGTTAAATTATAAATTTTAAAATTATAATTTAAATACTAATATTTTGAATTATATATCGTAAATTTTATGAATTATGTAAGTAAATATTGAAATATCATCTTGCATTTATATTTTAATTTGAATTGAAAGTAGACTTTTAGTTTGACATAAGTTTTGAAAGGTTTTGATTAATTCTGCATACAGCAAGACCTTCTCGAAACTTTTTTCCAAGAAAGTTTTTAGTCCTCCAACTTGACCTTGATTGGGAGGAGCTTATGCTTTGATCACTAACCGGCATGAGGGAAAACCAGAAATGAGGCAAAAACCGAGGTTGACCTACCTATTTGATCACTAAGGTATCTGTGCTTTTGCATGAAAGTTTTGAGTTCTCGCTATCAATTTGAAGGTTCTTCTTTCTCTATATGTGCTTTTGCATGTGACCCAAAGTTTTTAAGTGGAGATCCACCATTGATGCCGCCATCGTTGCCCGAGCTCCTTCTCCACGGCCAACAACCGTGCATGGTTGCCCGACCTCCCTGCATCGGGAAACGCTGAGGATCATGCCTCGACGCATCAATCTTGGGAATGAATGTGGACGGAAAATAGCTGAAGGTCCTTTTTCTCTTTGTATTTCTTTAATTGTTATTTATTTTGTTATATTTTACCTTTTATCTATATCTTCTATATCTTACAAATATTAATTTCCCGGTTGCTCCGTGCATACATGGCGTTCTCTCACGCATTTTCCTGATGTGGCATTCTATCGAGGTTCGTTTCCTCGGTTCAATAGTGTATCCAAATTGAGTTTACGACATCAATTTGAAGGTTCTTTTTCAATGGTGTACTCGCTATGAATCTGAAGGTTCTTTTTCTATCTGTATTTCTTTAATTATTATTTACTTTGTTATATTATATATAGTAATACATTACTTTTTGATTGTTCTTCCATGCCTACTTCCCCGTCCGTCTGTTCTCTGTGCTTCAATGGTGTATGGGTTGTTTACTTCGCTTTCCTATATATGGGGGGTGGGGCGACACATCGTGGACCTGTCGTCGTGCTCATGTTGCCCTATTCGGATTGTTTTTGGGGATGTGCTCTCTACTGACTTCATGAATTTGGCCTCATTATTGTGCCCATCAACCTGAAGGTTCTTCTCTCTCTCTCACTCTGTATTTCTTTCTTTCTTACATGTTGGCCTCTTGGTGACGCGGCACCATTCTTGACCTGAGTTCGAGCCCGACAATTGTGACCGCGCATCCATTGTATGCTGAAAATTGTGCCTTCCTTAGACTTTATCTAATTACCAAAGCTTTTAAATGGAAATCTACCATTCATGCCACCATTGTTGCTCGACCTTCTTCTCCACGGCTAACAATGGTGCATGATTGGTTTGGAGGGGCTTCTGCTATACCTTTTCAAAGTTTTCCCAATAAAGTTTTTCCTCCAAATAATTCGCTCTTTAAAATTTCAGAAATCTTTAAAATTTTAACCATAATAGCATTTAACCATAATATTAAATTTTTTAAAAATTTTTAACCATAATAGCGTTTAAAATATAAATATTAAAATATAAATTGTAAATTTCGTAATTGTACCTTGCTTAGACTCTCTAATTACCAAAACTTTTAAATGGAAATCTACCGTTTATGCCACCATTGTTCCCCGACATTCTTCTCCACGGCTAACAATGGTGCATCATTAGTTTGGAGGGGCTTCTGCTACCTTTTAATATTAAACTTTTTTAACCATAATAGCGTTTAATATTTAAATTGTAAATTTCGTTTGTTTTTTCAAATTTAATATTTTTAAATGTAAAATATTATTTTTCATGACAAATAATTTGTTAGTTTCGGCCAAATATTTCAAATCTAATATATTTATTTAAAAATTACACTATATTGCTAAAATGGTTAATACATTATTATATAATTTTAATTTAAATCATATAAAAATCAGTTTAAATTTATAAGTGTTTTTCCTTCTTTTTATTAAAATATATAAATTAATGGTATATATATATATATATATATATATATATATATATATATATATATATATATATATATATATATATATATATATATATATAAGTATTTCTTCATATTTTTTTTAATGTTATGTGTAAAGTTATTTTAATTCTTTTTTTTAAAAAAAAAAATTATTATATCAAAAGATACAAATCTCCTAATGACAGGAAATTTAGTAATATATATATATAGTATATATGTGGGAATTATAACCATTCTTTATCCTTAATGTGATGTTTACTAATTCCCGCATACATACCTACTAGATATTAAGAGATTTACAATCATAATTATTAAATTTGAAAGTGATGTTATTAAATTTCGCTTTCTCTTAAGTCATATAAATAATATTATTAAGTGATTTTATGTCATTTTTATGAATTCTCAAATATTTTGCATAAAAGAATATTATATATGACTTAAGAGAAAGTGATGTAATGAAATGATGTGTTTATATATAATATATATAAATAATAATCTTAAGTGATTTCATCTCATATTTACTAATCCCTAAATAATTTGAATCGGAAAATGTGTCAGATTATCTCCTAATATTACATCACCTTCTTTTTAGTCATATATAATATTTTATTCAAAATATTTGGGGATTAATTTTTATCATATCATATCATATTTTTTTTTAGCCATAATTCATGAATGAACATAAGGTTATGTCATTTCTTCACTTTCCTTTCAAGAACAATTGAATCCCACATGGAAGAAGCAAGCAAAGATAACTAAGAACAAGCAATAAATAATAAAGAGGAAGTAATGTGATATTAGGAGATTTGCAATCATAATTATTAAATTTGAATCTCATATTTACTAATCCCTAAATATTTTTCATAGGAAAATCTGTCACATTCTCTTAGTTTTTTGCCATAATTTTTTTAGTCATATTTTTTCACAGCAAATCTCCTAATATCACATTAGGGTGATTGTATTAATTAGCTATCATCTTGCTATCATGTGCCAGATTTCCTATCATTTAAGGGTGATGTGATATTAATATATTTGTTTGCTATCATTTGAGGGTTTGAGGGTATATCTTTTTAGGATATGCATAAGATTTGCTATCATGTTGTAATTTGAGGGTGCTGTGATATTTGTAGATTTGCTATCATTAGAGGGTATATTATGATGTATATCTACTAATAAGATTTGCTATCATTTGCATCCCATCCTTTACTAATCCCTAAATATTTTGCATGTATTAATATATAATAATATATTGCTCTCATATTAATATTTTATTCAAAATATTTAGGAATTAATTTGTATTATATATGTAGTGTTCACTAATTCCCACCTCAGCTATAATATAATAGTAAATCTTATAATATCTAAATATAAAAATTGTATATATTTTTAAAATTCTTACATTAGGGTGATTGTAATAATTAGCTATTATGCTGCTATCATGTGCCAGATTTGCTCTCATTTAAGGGTGAGGTGATATTAGTAGATTTGTTTGCTATCATTTGAGGGTATATCTTTTTAAGATATCCATAAGATTTGCTATCATGCTGTCATTTGAGGGTGATGTGATGTGATATTTGTAGATTTGCTATCATTAGAGGGTATATTATGATGTAAATCTACTAATAAGATTTGCTATCATTTCACTAAGTCATTCCATCCCATCATGTAATAATATATTGGTATCATAGTAATATTTTATTCAAAATATTTACATATATTAATATTTTGCATATATTAATCCCTAAATATTTTGCATATATTAATATATAATAATATATTGCTATCATACTAATATTTTATTCAAAATATTTGGAAATTAATTTGTATCATATATGTGGTTTTCACTAATTCCCATCTCACCTATAATATAATATTAAATCTCATAATATCTAAATATAAAAAATTGTATACATTTTTAAAATGAGCAACGCTACATGTACACCTCCGAAGGGGGTGTACATCTTACACCCACCCATCTAAGGGTGGGGGGGGGGTCACTTCATAAATTGTGAAGTGACCCCTCACCACACCCCACCCATTGGATGGGTGGGGTGTGCGATGTACACCCCCAAATGGGGTGTACAAGTAGCATTTTCCTTTTAAAATTCTTACATTAGGGTGATTGTAATAATTAGCTATTATGTTGCTATCATATGCCAGATTTGCTCTCATTTAAGAGTGATGTGATATTAGTAGATTTGTTTGCTATCACTTGAGGGTATATCTTTTTAGGATATCCATAAGATTTGCTATCATGTTGTCATTTGAGGGTGATGTGATGTAATATTTGTAGATTTCTTATCATTAGAGGGTATATTATGATGTAAATCTACTAATAAGATTTACTATCATTTCACTAAGTCATTCCATCCCATCATCTAATAATATATTGGTATCATAGTAATATTTTATTCAAAATATTTGCGGATTAAGGAGGTGTTCACTAATTCCCATCTCACTTATAATAGTAAATCTCATAATATCTAAATATAAAAATTGTATACATTTTTTAAATTCCCATTTTTTATCATATCTTTCTTGATGTCTTATTCACTAATTCCCACATCACAGATTTGCTATCATGTATATTTATAAGTCATTCCATCTCATAGTTACTAAGTTTGAGAATTATGTTGCTATCATGTGCGAGATTTGGTCTCATTTAAGGGTGATGTGATATTAGTAGATTTGTTTGCTATCATTTGAGAGTATATCTTTTTAGGATATCCATACGATTTGCTATTATGTTGTCATTTGAGGGTGATGTGATGTGATAGTTGTAGATTTCCTATCATTAGAGAGTATATTATGATGCAAATCTATTAATAAGATTTACTATTATTTCACTAAGTCATTCCATCCCATCATGTAGTAAATCTCACTTATAATATTTTACTTATAATAGTAAATCTCATAATTATTTAAAATTCCATGATAGCAGTACAGCTCTCACTTATAATAGTAAATCTCATAATATCTAAATATAAAAATTGTATATATTTTTAAAATTCCCATTTTTTATCATATGTCTTATTCACTAATTCCCACATCACAGATTTGCTATCATGTATATTTATAAGTCATTCCATCTCATAGTTACTAACTTTGAGAATGATGTGACATTAGGAGATTTCCTACCATTAAATTTGAAAGTGATGTTTGTATATTCATAATTATTAGATTTGAGTGTGATGTGATGTTAGAATATTTGCTATCATGTTGTACTGAAGAATGTGCCAGATTCTACCATACCTACTCCTTTCTTCATATCCTTTTTTTATAAATATTTATTGATTGTGTACTATGGTATTAACTCTTTCTATTTTCAAGCCATAAAAGGTAATATGTACTCTCTCTCTAGAATTTAAAGAGAGAGAATAAAGAATATGTGAATAGTAAATTCACTGTGCCCTTATTCCATTACTAGAATGACCATCATTAATTCTTTACTAACTGCTCAACTATTCCCTACGTGTTCTTTTACTTTTATACTATTTCCTAGGGGCACTGTGCTCAACTTACTGACTGCTTATAAGGTACTATGGAGAAAGCTATATGTTAAAACTACCTAATATAATCCTTTTTCTATTTCGGTAGATTCATATAGAATTATATGTATTCAACCCTCACTAAATATATTCCTTTTCAGAAATACTAAGATGTAAGTAGCCTATTGTAATAATTCGAAATATCTTATTTTTAATAAATAGATTAAAGGTGAAATTTGAGTTGGTTTTGAATTCAAAAGACCTATGTTGACCTATTTGGTCAATCGCCAGTGTGCAAGTTGCACTATTTACGAAGCTAAAAGGCTATCTTCTAATCCGGACGTAATCTTGGAAATCCGGGATCACCTTTGCGATCATCTCGTCGAACTGAGCAAGATTTATATTCAGCACTTTTCGATCTGACGGCCGGATCTTCCAGAAATCAGCGAAGAAGAGGGCGAATCTCGCAATCAATGTAACAGTGGCCTGTGCGCAGTGCAATAAGTGGTTACTGTAGATGAACAGTGAACCCCAATTTTCGGGACTCCGGCGGATGCAACGTTGACTAATTCACTGTTCGGATTCCGAACATAGTGATCCAGGTAGTCGTTTCGATCAGTTTCGTCGATCTGAGCATAATGGCGCTGACGGAATTTCCGTTTGACGGCCCTAGAGTCTCGAAAAGCGTGATAAACTGTATAGTTAGACAGTAATTATGGACCGAAAATTTATCCGTGCATTTTCTCGAAAAACAAAAATCGCTACCTGATAGGTTTCGTCGAGCCAGACGTCGTGGCGAAGTCCATTTTTTCGTTTCGACGACTAGAACGTCTCGAAAAACGTGAAATACTGCAAAAAAAATGTGATAAATTGCTCGAAAACCCTATATTTTGCGCTCCGTAAAGCGTGCCACTCTGTGGTGAGGGACTAAGCTGTAAGGTGAACATTTCTATAAGGGACTTGGCCCTAAATACCATGAGATTGAGGGTTAAATGCATATTGTACAACTTAGTATATATATGCATTAGGGTTTTGGACTAACCCTAATCCTGTAGTCATCAGCCCAGCCGCATCCCACCAGACCTCCTTCATCTCCCTCTGCATCTCTCCACGGCTGTGCCACCGCCGGCCGCTGCCTCCCCTCGCCGGAAAAGAAGAAGAGACAAAAGGAAGGTTGATCTCGGGTTAGGTTGGAGAGGGAAGCAACAGGAAGGCTGGGGATTGCTCCACACTGCATCTGGAGTTGTCTCTGGGTTTTAGAGACCTAACCCGAGGAGTCCCGGCACCTAGCCCCGCCGTGCGCCACCGGCGGAGGTTCCCTTCATCTTCCTTAGCTCCGGCGAGGTAAGATCATCTCGTTCCTTTCGTTTTAATGGCCCAATAACCCATTCAATCTCCTTCTGACACCGAGAGGGTTCTCTCTGTGAAGCCCGAGCCGTCGTCGTGCCTCCGGTAGCCGGCGGAGGAACCCTGTCACCGGAAAACCGTAGTTCGGCCGATCTTGAGCGCGGAGTTTTTCCGACAGATGAAAACACGATCGGTACCGTTGATTCTCTTCTCCTCATCGACTACAACTCACATGCAAAGTTTTAGGAAGATCGGTTGAGGAACCGCGTCGTACGGGGATGCCCTAGAACCGGGCAATTTTGCACCTCCGCCGATCTCCTCCAACCGGCGCCGCCGCTCGACCCCATCGCCGGCCACCACTGCAGGAAGGTTCCTGGTCTCCAGCAGAGCACTTTAGTCCACCTTGCATCGTCCCGATCATCGCCGGCCGGAATCCGCCATTAGAGGTGACCATCTTTACCGAGCTTTGATGACTTCGATCTCCGGCGATCGTCGGAGCTCCGTCAAATGGGATAGCGGCCCAGGTATCTTTCCATTGGTCTCTGTGAAGCTTCCCATGCACTTGCATGTAAATCCTAATGTGGGAATTGTGCGCACCGGAGTTGCACCACTTATTGCACCCGAGCATGAACTCCGGCCACCGCGCGTCGCCGGCGCTTTCCGCCGCCGGGCTTTGACCCAGGTATGCTCTAATAGTTCCTATTAAACTTCCCATATAGGTGCATGTGGACCATGAGTGGTAGAAGTGAAATTTCCATTGTTTGCACCCAAGGTTGCCCGAGCTTGCATCTCCGGCCGCCGCCGCCGCCTCCGGTTGCCGGGGAACCACCCAGGTAATCCTTAAACCTTGTGCTCTAGCTTCCCTTCCATCTTAAAAGCCCCAGGATTGCCTCCTTGCAGAGAATGGGCTCGGGCAAGAGTTTGGATGTTATATATAAAGTATGCCCACCAACTGTTCGATGAAATGCCACAAAGAAGAAAAAGTGGGAATTTGACTTTGTGTAAAATATGAAAGTTGTTTTAAATCATCTCCTGAGATCAGTGCTCACTTCAGATCAAATTAGATCTGTGTGGATTGGTGTGTGGAGCATTCTTGTCCATTAGAGAGCAAGGGACTTGGATCTGGTTGATCCATCAGTTTTGGACTGAAAATAGGGTGAGCCCTGGTGTCCTGGCACTGTCCAGAGACATTTTGATATATAACATTTTAGTTTTTTATGAATGGATTTAAGGTTGTATTAAAAACTAAGTGTTAAGAGAATAGTTGCCCGTAGTATGGTTTGGGGCTGTTTGCGAAGCCACGACAGTGTGCTCCTGGCTAATTTTGGGTCACTGGACGCGATACTTGTGTCGGATTTAGGTTTTGAGCAGCCGAAGAAATAAAAATGCATATAAGCTATGTTAGAAGAGTAAATTATGACCCGAAGTTTTCCTCGGGTTCCATGCTGCCGTAAATGGGTGAGCACGGTGTTCAGCAAGTAGATTGTCACCTATTGGAGGTGACGGTTCGTTAAAATGATGTTCCGATAAAAAGAATGAGCGAAAACGGCTCTCAAATACGCATAGAAGTATGATTTCTGGAAACCCTAGGGGTCAAAATGCAAATGTAGCATGCTAGCTGTATTTAGACAGTATTTACATATCCACTGAGCATTTTGTTTAAGTCCCGTAGACCCCAGTTGAGCGGAATTCTGATACGGTATCGTAAAACGGCAAAATCGTCGATTTTACGGATTTCGGCGCGAGATCGCATTTTCGGTTTGGATTTTGGATCATTGTTGTTGCCTCAGGTTACCTACGACACTGTCCTGGTTGGTCTAGTGTCTTGGTATTATCGTCGGAAAACCCTGAAGTCCAAATAGGGCTTTAAAATGGTTGCGGGGGCATTTTGGTAATTTATTTACTTAAATAGTCGTGATGTCGACCCTGTTTGCCCGAACGTCTAAAAAGTGATGTTTAGGGGTTAGCAGGTGTGAATTAACAGATTATGGATAGTTGTGGATCATCAGTGGATTTTCGGGAATTCCGGTTTTAGCCTAGTTTTGGCTAAGTTCCCCGTGTTAGCAATATGTTATTGTTCTGTGGTCGGGATGGGTATGAGTGAGTCTGTTACTGATTCCAGTTTCTGTTCAGGGCCCAGCAATTCAGCACTAGCCTCCCAGTAGTCTAGCGGGATTCGGATCGGCCTACATTGAGGTGGGTTATCTTCGGTCCGGGCTTTATCTTTTCGGCCCTCTGTTTGCTTTAGTCCAGTCGGATCCTTGTTCTTCTATTTTAGCCCAGATTATGCTTATGAGCTTTATTCTATTGATTTGCTTATACCTGGACATATACCTGCTTGATTGGTCATTAGTTAAATGACAGTTCATTAGCTCATATTTGGACATATATATCATGTTTGCTCGATCACTACATAGACTTGCTTCTATTCAGATCTCAGTACAGTAGCATATGCTTGGACTTATCATGCCTTCTTGGTCATTATACTTGCTTTTATTCAGAGATACATATTTCTCGTATTCCAAATATGCATGATAGACCTATGATTGATATACAGACATTTGCATCCCTGTGGGGATTTTTGGCATTTTGCTGATTATCCGGTCTGTGGACTGTGAGCTTGAGCATTAACATTATGATCGTTGTGCACCTGTTGTTCGTTCGCATATGCTGTGGGATTGATCCCCCACATTGCGTTCTTTACCGGTAAAGGGTCTGGTTGACCCGTGAGCTATGCCCTCTGGCTGTATCACTGGGTGCGGGGAGCCCCTCGGCTGTACCGATATGAGGAAACTCTCGGCTGTACCGTTCGGTACGAGGATCCTCTTGGCTATATCAATGGTACGGGGTTGCTGTTCAGCTCGGCTAGGTGGAATCCAGTATGATTGTGGTTGGCTCGGCATAGATATCTTCGCCTGAGGTCCCCGTGACCAATAGTGGCATCGGTTGGGTACTTACTGTTCCTTGGTTGATGCATAGCTTATATTTTCATATTCTGGCATGTTTGACTATTTATTTCTGTACCCATATCTGCTCAGTTATATTTGATTATCACCATGATTGATTCTGATATTTCTGTACCCATATCTGCTCAGTTATATCGTGACTTATTGATTATTCAGCTTTACCTATTGATCTATTACTATCCGCAGATTATTGTATCCAGTAGGTACGATTAGCTATTTCTCGGCTCGTCGTGCCCACTAGGATACATGTACAGTGTATCTCACACCCCCTGGGTGACCATTTTTTCAGGTCGGTCGGGTGCTGAGATGTCGGGACACGTTGGTGAGGCTGTTGCGATAGTACCGACCCTTATGTCACCAGTTCATTTTATCTTCCGCATTTTGTTTAAAATATTGTAAAATGACTATTGTTGTATGCATAGTTTAGACTACTCTGGTATTGACTGTAAGTGCTTAGCCGTGCATGTATAGGAAAGGCTCTGTCCCATTTGGACAGGGAATTTACTATATATGTGGCTGTAACGACCCGGTCCACTAGCAATAATAACTCGTTGGACCAAACTACAACCCAAAATGCTTAAGCCCAGTTATTATTACTAGTGTCCATGTCTCATATAAACCCAATCACAATTCCATCCGCATCCGATGTGGGACTATTGGAGGCGTCACAGACTCCCCCGTTTAGGCCTGACGTCCTCGTCAGCCCAAACACACACACACACAGCAACCCAAGATCACCAGGCGGTGTGAGAAGCCCAAGATCACCAGGCGGTGTGAGACTTGTCTCGCTAGCCCTGCCATCTAGACCCAGGCTCAGCCGAGACTCGCCGCACACTTCCGGCTGGTTATTGGCTCCGATACCAAATGTAACAACCTGGCCCACTAGCAATAATAACTCGTTGGGCCCAAACCACAGCCCAAAATGCTTAAGCCCAGTTATTATTACTAGTGTCCATGTCTCATATAAACCCAATCACAATTCCATCCGCATCCGATGTGGGACAATTGGAGGCGTCACAGTGGCGGTCTGTCGCGCCCTGGCTGTTTTCAAACTCTGGTTTAAGAAAAAAAAAAAAAAAAAAAAAATTTAGCCTGCTTTTCAAAACTCGGGGCGTGACACCTATGGTGGAGATTAAGCACGACAAGTAAATATAAGCCTTATTCACAACAATACAATAGTGTAGATTAAGCACGACATTTATTTAAAATCAACCATAGAAAGAATTATGTGTATTCAATTTTAAATAAATATAGTATTTTTTATTTAATTTTAAATAAATATATAGTATTTTTTAAGAATTATTTGTCATTTTCTGTTTGATTAAATATATGAGTTATATCATATAAGAATTATACCGAGTATAACAAAAATTATATTTTGTAAATTATTTAAAATTGAATATTAAATATTTACATTTACTTAAAAATTATAGCAAAATTGGGTGTGATTCTAAAACGCTTAAACGTTACATTATAAAATATATTATGATTACAAATTACAATAGGTTTAGGAGGAATGTTATAATTGTTTATTGTACAAAAACTCATTCCGTAATTACTAAGTTTGGAAAAATATTTAATAATATTTTTTACTATATATATATATATATATATACTACGATTGGTTATATAGTTTTCTTTTTGAAATTTTATGATCTTACTGTAGATAAATCCTTATATGAATATATTAAATCATAAAATAATAGATTCCTTTTTTTTTTTTTTTTGCTATTGTTTCGGACCATTGTAATTAATTGTTATCTTCAAAAATATATTTCCCTCCCCCATGAATGGTAATATTGAGTGAAAAATAATACAGATTATGATTAGTCTAATACACAAACAATTAATTTATCAATACTTTTTAATGGTTTAAATTACAAACAGTAGATTTAAATTTAATGCATATATCTCTAATTCATTTATTCTTTTTTTAATAAATCTTTTGACACTTACCATATTACATATTTGTCACGCCCCGAGTTTTGAAAAGCAGGCTAAATTTTTTTTTTTTTAAAATCAGAGTTTAAATCATGGCAGGCGTGAACAGATCGCCACATGTATAGTAAATTCCGTGCCCAATTGGACAGAGCCTTTCCTATACATGCACGGCTAACCACAATCAGTCAATACCAGAGTAGTCTAAACTACGCATGCAAATTAGTCATTTTTATAATAATTTAAACTGTAATGAGGAAAATGAAATATACTGACGACATAAGGGTCGATACTAGCGCAACAGCCTCACCAACGTGTCCCGACATCCCATCACCCGAGCGACCTAAAAAATAGTCACCCAGGGGGTGTGAGATACACCGACAGCGTATCCCAGTGGCCACGACGAGCCGAGAAATAGCTAATCGTACCCACTGGATACAATAATCTGCGAATGGTAAATAGATCCATAGGTAAGCTGAAAAATCAATAAGATGTCTGAATAATCAATAAGATGTCTACCGATAATCAGGATATAACTGAGCAGATATGGATGCAGAAATAAACAGTAAAACATGCCGGAATATCGAAATATAAGTTATGCATCAACAAAGGAACAGTAAGTACCCAACCGATGCCACTATTGGTCACAGGGACCTCAGGCGAAGATATCTATGCCAAGCCAACCACAATCATACTGGATTCCACCTAGCAGAGCTGAACAGCAACCCCGTACCATTGATATAGCCAAGAGGATCGTCGTACCTAAAGGTACAGCCGAGAGTTTCCTCATATCGGTACAGCCAAGGGGCTCCCCGTACCCAGTGATACAGCAAGAGGGGATAGCTCACGGGTCAACCAAACCCTTTACCGGTAAAGAACGCAATGTGGGTGATCAATCCCACAGCGTACGCGAGTGAACAGCAGGTGCACAATCATCACAATGCGAATGCTCAAGCTCACGGTCCACAGACCGGGTAATCGGCAACATGCCGGAAATCCCCACAGGGATGCCAATGTCTGTATATCAATCATATATCAAGCAGTCTGGAATACAAGAAATATGTATATCTGATCCAAAATCCCGATAGGGATGCATATGTCTGTATATCAATCATAGGTCTATCATGCATATCTGAAATATGGAAGCAAGTATAACAAGTGACAGGAATCAACAAGCATGATCATATCATGAAAATCTATGTACTAAGATATCAAAGCTGACGAGCATGTATACATGATATGTCTAAGGAGATCAAGGTCTATCATGCAAGATCATGTGTCATATAGATAAAATCATCAGGACTAATCAAAAACAGGTCTTCGACTGGACTAAAGCAACCAGAGGGCCGAAAAGATAAAGCCCGGACCGAAGATAACCTACCTGAAAGTAGGCCGATCCCGAACTCCCGCTAGTCACTGGGAGGCTGGTGCTGAACTGCTGGGACCTGAACATATAACTGGAATCAATAACCGACTCACTCACCCACTATAACAAAATGATGCTAACTTAGCCCAATCTAGGCTTAAACCGGAATTTCCGGAAAATTACCGAATCACTAAAACCGACCCGCCAACGGTCTACAAATATCCAAAATCTGCCGAACTACACCCGCTGACTCTAAACATCATAAACTAGATGTTCGGGTAGACAAAGGTAGGTTTCAATCTCCTGTGCTGTACCGTTGCCACAAAACTCGCACAGGAAACCGTAAAACCGACGATTTTGCCGATTTACGGAACGATATCCGTTTCCCGCTCAACAAGAGCCTACGGAACTTTAACAAAAGGATTAAAAGGTGCGTAAACACTGTCTAAAGACAGCCATGAAGTCACATTTGCGGCTGGTCCATAATACTTCTTAAAATTGCATAATTATATCAATTTGAACCCCGTTTCGACTCGTTCTTCCAATCCAGGAAACCAAAGACAGCGTTGTAAATTTCAGCGTGTCCGAAACGACGAGACGAAGCTCGTGCTCACAGACTTAGGCTTACACGAGGCCCGAGGGCAAAGTTGGCCCATAAAAACCCAAAGCTCGCAATGCAACTTTGCTACAACATATTTAATACTTGACCAAATTTAAAACAAATGTGAGCATCATGTTCTGGACAAGCTACTAAGTCGAGGGCTCACCTTGCGCTCGCCGGAGGATGGCCGGGAAGTTGGCCGGAGCAACACCCGATCCAAACAAGAGCTCGGGTTGGGCCAACTTGGAACAAACTCCGCTCAACCCTGTAACAAAGTGAAGCATGAGTTACAGCAACCTTCCAGAGGATGCCTGGTCACGGTCAGGCTTGGCACCGGCCGCCAAAGGCGGCGGTTGGCCGGAAAACACCAAACCAACACCTGAAACACAAGATTGGAGAAACTTTGCTAACAGGGATTCTCGGGTTCAACTAAATTGACAAGAGTCTTACATAGGGTCCCTACAACTTACCTGGGTTAGTGGCCGGAGCCCGGAGGCGTCGGAGGCGGCCGGAAGAGGTTCACGGTTGCAATACGGGTGCAACTGCAGTAGGTGAAAACCCTACGTAAAAACTTACATGCAACCTCATGAACTACCTCTAAATGACCAAATAAACTTACCTGGGTCGCTTTCCCACCGCGCGGAGCCCCGGCGATCGCCGGAGTTCAAGCTCGGCAAGGCTAAGCCCTCTAATGGCGGATTCCGGCCGGTGGGTCCTGAGCCGGCGCAACCTGGACCAAAAGCTCCCACTCGGTGCCAGGAAGCTTCTGGTGGGGATGGCCGGCGGCGCGGGTGAGCGGCGGCGCCGGGCGGCGAAGATCGGCCGACGGGAGAAGGAGACCGGATCTAGGGCTGGCTCGCGCGACTTGGATTCTGCACCGATCTCCACCAACTCTTGAAGGTAGGTTTCAGTCGGTGAGGTGAGGAGGATCGCCGGCCCTGATCGTGGTTCCAACGGTTGGATGGAGGCGGCGCCCGAGATCGGCAAGAAATGATAATTCCGGCGACAGGGAGCTTTCGCCGGCGATCGGGACGACAGCGACCACCCCCACTTCACAGAAAATGCCTGTGCCATGTCAGGAACTCAATGGAGTGGTCCTTGGGCCATTCGAAAATAAAATCCTCCATGAACTCACCTTCGCCGGAAAGTTGGAGGAAGAAAGACGCTCCCGCGGCGGCGCACGGCGGCGGCGGTCGCCGGGTTCACCTCAGCTCGGCTTCTCAGACACGGGGGAGTCCTCAGTTGCAGCCCGGGCCTCCCTGGGTCTCTGGGAGCTGACCACCCACCTTGCAACCGAGATGAAGAAGGTGTTTGCTTCTCCTTCTTCTCCGGCGACGAGGAGGCGGCGGCCGGTGCGCAACCCACCCCCGTGGAGTGCGGCAGAGAGGAGGGAGTTGTTGGAGTGGGCGGCTTGGGTAGAGGCTACGGCTTAGGGTTTGGAGAAACCCTAGCTTGCATGAGTTTAAATAGTGCATTAAGCACAATTGCTCTTTGGTCCCTCAACTCTTCATATTTGGAGCCCAGTCCCTCACAGCAGCTCCCTTTCACATTTAAGTCCCTCACCCAAGAGCAGCACGCAAAACAGAGCATAAAATGTAGGATGTTTTGTGCAAAATACCGCATTTTCACTATTTTTCACGCTTTTCGAGGCATTTCTGTCGTCGAAACGAAAAACGAACTTCGCCACGACGTCCGGATCGACGAAACCTATTAGGTAGCGATTTTTGTTTTTCGACGAAACACCCGGATAAATTCTCGGTCCATAACTACTATCCAATTATATAATTTTTTACGCTTTTCGAGACTCTAGGATCGTCAAACGGAAATTCCGTCAGCGCCATTGCGTTCAAAACGACGAAACCGATCAAATCGACTACCTGGATTGCTATGATCGGAGTCCAGACAGCGAATTGGCTAACGTTGGCATCAAGGGGATTTGAAAACAGGGGTTACTATTCACCTACTGTTCACAGCACTATTCACTTAAGTCGCGGGTCCCGCCTGCTTCTTCGCTGATTTCTGGAAGATCCGACCGTTGGATCTGAATTTGATCAATATCATTTTCGATCAGTTCGACGAGACGGTCGCACTGGTCATCTCGGATTTTCGAGATTTGGCTCGGATTTGAAAGGCAATATTTCTGTCTCGTAAACTGTGCAATTTACACAGTAGCAAAAGGTCAATTGAGCTATTTGTGCGCTTTCAAATTCTAAGTCAACTTGACTCCCTTCTTTTCTTTTATTTATTTGAAAATAAAAATCCAGATTATTACAATATTACAAAGTTTTTTCCTAGAGACTACTATGATGTTCCATTCTTTCTGGTTGCCAACGTGGAACTTCCGTCGCTTGCCTACTGGAGACTACTTGGAGACTATTTTCCCTGTAATAGAGTGATAACACTTTGAAATGCTGTAAAATAAATAAAATAGAAAATATTGGAGATCAACTAAGTGCTAGAAAATGTAGCTCTATTTTCCCACGATTCTAAGAGTGATGATACCGCATGAACTCCTTTCTTAATTGACAACACATCAAAGTAAGAATATTTAAGATTTTTCTCCTTCATTTTTCCCTGTTTTGTTTATGCAAATCCTCTAATTATTAGGCAACCAACTCATGAAGAGTTATGGATGGCCTAATAAATACTCATTAAGATTCTTTTGTAGTTTCTTTTCTATATTTTGAATAGTTCTTTGTATTCTCATGAGCTATTTTGAAGGAATTATTATTTGAGTTTACTTTGTACTGTTCTTTTCTTCATTAATGTTTTTCATTTTAATCTCATACGTCATGTTTTATATTTTTCTTTTTATTACCATCATTTTATATTTTACTTAATTTGCTCGCTTCTAATTCAACATATAAACAAATATTCATGTGTTATTAATAACTAACAATACAATTCTAATTATTGCAGTGTATCTTTGTCGTGTTGTTTTTCTCCAACAGTTAGTATTACCTACTTCTGTACAAATTGTTCCGCTTTTATGTTAGGCCATCCTACGTGAAGACCTTCTCTGGCTACTAAGGTATTACTGAGTACTTTGTGAAACAAATAATGTGTGAAAATATTCTTTTATAATTGTTCAGCTATTCAATTCTTCCTGTTGTTCTTTTCTATATATGTAGTTTCTTAGACAATACTCACATAATATACTATATATATATATATATATATATATATGTCATCCTTCTCTATATATATTTTATTCGCAGTAATATTTTAATAATAGCAATAGTTTTTATTTTAAAATTTATGCATCTCTTTTAAATAGATTTCTTTATGTTTCAGGATTAAATGGATATATCATCAATATGTAGAGAAAATCGAAAAAAAAGGAAAAGGATCCTGACTGAACGCAAGAATAGATCTAAGATATATCGTACACAAATTATAAATAATGAAATTATTTCTGAGAATACTTCTCATTGTAGTCTAAAAGATGATCACATATTATCAGTATGTAGAGAAAATCGTAAAAAAAGGAAAAGAATACTAACCCAGTCCAAGAACAGATGTAAGAGATATCACACAGAAGATACAAATAATGAAATTATTATTCGTAATGATGATCGTAATTTTCCTCATTCTAATTTAGAAGATAGTCGCTTACCACAAATAAGAGAGGTTGTATCTTCATATTTAGGGTTGCCAGAATATGAATGTCAATCATGTCGAGCTTTGATATGGTATAACGAAAGAATTTACAAGCATCAAAACCAAAGTACTCCAAGATTTTCTTTATGTTGCCAAGAAGGAAGGATCTCTTTACCATTACTACGAGATACACCAACTATACTCGATGTTCTATTGGATTGCCAAGGTTCTAGACAAGCTACAAAATTTCGAGAAAATATTAGGGTCTACAATTCAGTGTTCGCTTTTACCTCTATAGGTGCGAAAGTGGATATTGATATTAATAAGAAACCAGGACCGTATATATTTAGGATCAGTGGTCAAAATTATCACATAATGGGTTCTCTTCTCCCTGCTGATGGCCAACAACCTAAATTTGCTCAATTATATATCTATGACACTGAAAATGAACTTGACAATAGAATGAATGTCTTTGGTGCAAGTGGTGATCCTCTGACTATTGATAAGGATATTGTTGGAAATCTGATAAAAATGTTTGATGTTGAAAATGTCATTGTTAAAGCTTTTCGAATGGCCAGAGATCGTTTTAAAGAGACTGATTACTTACCAATTAGATTACGGCTGATTGGTACGCGAAATATAGGCACAACACAGTATAATCCTCCATCTTGTGCTGAAATTGCCGGTTTGATTATTGGCGATCTGGGTTGTGCAGATCGACACCGAGATATTGTTGTCGAACATAAGACAAATGGCCTCAAACGTATTAGTGATTTACATCCCTCTTTTATGGCTATGCAATATCCTATACTATTTCCATATGGTGAAGATGGGTTTAGATTGGGCATTGAATGTAGTCAAGAGTCACGTAGGAAAACAAACTCCAGACAATACATTACAATGCGTGAGTTTTATGCATATAGGATTCAAAATAGAACACATGAAGGAAAAACCCTCATACGTGGAGGGAGGCTTTTTCAACAATATATAGTAGATGCATTCTCATGTGTTGAAGAAGAAAGACTCAGTTATATCAGAAAGATCCGAAATATATAAAGGTATAAAAGATGCTGTTGTTCAAGGTGATGTTGATGGTAATGCTATTGGAAAAAGAATTATATTGCCCTCAAGTTTTACTGCTGGTCCGCGTTATATGATCCAGAATTATCACGATGATATTGCCATATGTAGGCACTGTGGGCCTCCCGACTTATTTATTACATTTACATGCAACGCACAATGGTAGGAAATACGAGGTGCCCTACATTTCATTCCAGGCCAACGGACTGAGGATAGACCTGATATTGTTAGTCGAATCTTCAAGATGAAATTGGAATCATTTATGACTGATATAAAAAAAAATCATTTTTTCGGCCCGTCCATAGCTGGTATGTAATTATTTAAAACTTTTAGCATATTTATAGAGTAAAAAACAAATAGTCTATTTATTCCCAGTGTTTATTATTTTAGTTTATTATTTTGATGCAGAATTATACATAGTTGAATTCCAAAAAAGAGGGCTTCCATATGTGCACATTTTAGTATGGTTGCATGCCAACCATAAATACCTAACGAATGTTGAAATTGATTCAATCATTTCAGCTGAGATACCTGATAAAGTTACTGACCCGGATGGTTATGCAGCTGTCGAAAAATTTATGATCCATGGTCCATGTGGAGTTGCAAAATTAGGTGCACCCTGTATGGTAAAAGATTATTGCTCAAAACATTTTCCAAAGGAATACAACAATGAGACAATAGTGAGTGACGATGGATTTCCAATATATAGGAGAAGAAATAATCAAAGAAATGTTCTTAAAAATGGAATTAAACTTGACAATAGATTTGTTGTCCCTCATAACTTACCATTACTTCTTAAATATCAGACACATATTAATGTTGAATGGTGTAATAAATCGCGGCTTATAAAATATTTATTCAAATATATTAACAAAGGTCCAGATCGATCAGCAGTTATTGTAGAAAATAACGTCGATCCTGATATTGTTTCTTCTACTCATCGTTATAAAGAAATTGATGAAATCAAACAATACCTTGATTGCCGATATTTATCAGCATATGAGGCTATTTGGAGGTTATTCGATTTTGATATTCATTTTAGGCAACCATCTGTTGAAAGATTAAGTGTTCATCTTTCAATGATGAATAATGTTATATATCGTGATGACGAAAATTTAGAAAATTTGCTAGGTCGTTCTGATATTGGGAAAACAATGTTCACAACATGGATGGAAACAAATCGAACTAATGACAATGCTCGCGAACTCACATATGTATAATTTCCGACTAAATGGGTATGGCATTCACGAGATAAGTTTTGGTCAAGTCGAAAACAAGGCAAACGTATAGGCAGAATAGTTTATGTTCATCCAAGTGCAGGAGAACTTTATTTTCTACGAATGCTTTTGAATGTAGTCAAAGGTCCTACAAATTATAAAGAAATTAGAACTATCAATGGTATTGTTCACGAAACATTTCGATCTGCATGTGATGCTCTTGGACTACTTGGTAATGATAGAGAGTGGGAAGAAGCGCTAAGAGAGGCGTCACTTTGGTCTTCTTCAAGTCAACTAAGAGAACTATTTGTAACTTTGGTCATGTTTTGTGAAGTTTCAAATCCAATTAAATTGTGGGAAGAATTTTGGGAATTATTAGCTGATGATATTTTACACAGATTGAGAAATATTCTTGGTATTCAAAATCTTAGACTACCCCAAATTGAGCTCCAAAATCATGTTTTATTTGAGCTCGACATTTTGTTCAATAAGAATGGAAGCTCCCTTGATCATTTCAATTTACCTGTGCCTAATAGGTGTATTCTTGACCAGTCTAATAATAGGCTACTCAGAGAAGAGACAGATTATAATGTAGATACCTTAAAAGATGAGCATACACAACTGTTTAGTGGATTAAATGATGAGCAAAGGAGAATATATAACGTTGTTCTTGTTTTTGTATATGAAAATATTGGGGACTTAATATTTGTTTACGGGCATGGTGGAACAGGGAAAACTTATCTTTGGAAGACTATTATTTCAAAACTACGATCAGAAGGAAAAGTAGTCTTGGCTGTAGCCTCTTCAGGAATAGCATCGCTTTTGTTACCTGGTGGACGTGCAGCACACTCCAGATTTAAGATACCTATTAAGATTGATGAGTGTTCAATTCGTGAAATTAAAAAGGGAACACAGCTTGCAAAATTGGTAGCCTATGCTAGCTTAATTATTTGGGACGAAGCACCTATGAATCATAGAAATTGTTTTCAGGCTTTAAATAAATCACTGTAGGATATTTTGAAAACAGATAATACATCTGCTAGCCAAAAAATTTTTGGAGGGAAGACTATTCTTTTAGGAGGGGATTTTAGACAAATACTTCCAGTTGTTGTAGGAGGTACTCGACATGATATTATTAATGCATCTCTTACAATGTCTCCGATTTGGAGTAAGGTTCGACTTTTTCGATTACAAACAAATATGAGATTGTTACAGGGTTCTCTTGGAAATGAAGCAGCTACTTTATCTTTAGCTGAATTTAGTAAGTGGGTGTTGGATATCGGTGATGGCAGGATACATGCTATTAAATTAGATTGTAGAGTCCTGGCGTCCCCTTGCCCGAGTAGGCCTCCCTTTTATTTTTGACGGGACTGTTAGGAAAACTTTTAACTGCATTTTCTGCAATGGGTTGGCCTGGACCGCGAGTATTTTTCTGCGATTGAGCTCGAAAAACGGAAGACGGCAAAGCGAACGGATTCGGTTTTCGATTTACGGATCTCCCGGAATGGGGGTCAAAGCGTTTGCTTTGAGTGGTGCATCGAAACCCGCGCTAAGTGGCTGGCACGCTTTTTGAGGCGATCGGCGGGATCCTGCTGTGATCGGACCTTTCATCTTTTTATGTTAGTGGATTATTTTATTCATTTGGTGGTACCTCGACCTTACGGTTTCCGTTTTGGGTCCTAATTGAATAGTTTTTCAGTCGATTATGGAGGGGTTGAAATTCGAGAATTTTTGGGCAGACCGTCGGGACGCGCGGGTATTTTTAGATGTTAGAGCTCGCGAAACGGTGAACGGTGGCGCGATCGGATTTGAATTCCGACCCCGGGATCTCCCAGAAACAATTTTTGAAGTTTGCTATCTACTTGGGTGCATCGGAATGCGTGCCGGCGATCGGCACGTTTTCCGAGGCGATCTAGACCTCTCGTTCAATTTCAAAAGGCTAAGGTTGTTGACCTGGGTTTAATTTTAAAGTCTCTTCGTATAAGTTAAACCGATCGGGGTGCGGGGGGAAACCCTAGAAACCCTTTTTTTTTTCCCCTTTTTTCCAAGAAACGGCGGAGGAACCGAGAATGAGAATCGGGCAGAGAAAGGGAAAATCGTCCATCCTCTGCGGGATTGATCGGGCGTGGAGGGGACGATCTTCTTCCTTCATCCTCCTCCGGCGGAATCAAGGTGAGCGGTTGGAGTTTTCCTTTTTGTCCTTTTTGCAATTTCTGTGGGGTCGAGGGGTGGTGGTCGTTCGGGTGTCGCACGCCGGGTGGGTTGTGTGGGTAACGGGAAGCCGCCGCCGCCGTTGTTAAACGGGAGGCCGCCGCCGCCGTTATCGTGCCCACGGGGTCGTTGCCGCAGTCGCGGTGTTCGCGGGGTCGTCACCGGAGCCGCGGGGAGACGAAACGGGAGGTTACTGTTCACCCGTACGGACCACACCCCGCGCGGTCCACCGGAGCGGCATGCACCCGGTGCACGTCTCGCAGCCCGAAGGCGCGGAACCGGGCGCACGGTCGCGTGCGCCAGCCCGGCCCGCGCATCGCGGTGCACGCCTCCAGCGTGCACCCGGTGCGCGTCGCCGCGGCCCGTGGGGGTGAGCCCGGTGCGCGCCCTGCGCGTGCACCGGCCCGGCCCGCTTACCGCGGTGCACGCCTCCAGCGTGCACCCGGTGCGTGCCGCAGCGCCCGTGGGGGTGAGTCCGGTGCACGCCCTGCGCGTGCACCGGCCCGGCCCATGCTGCCTGGTGCACGCGCCCGGGTGAGCCCGGTCTGCGCCGCGCACCCTCTGCACTGTGGACCCGGTCCACGCCTCTGCCCGTGCACCAGCCCCCAGCCCGGAAGCCCGGTAACTCCGTTTCGGCCCGTTTTTGGCCCGTTTCGCCCCGTTGTTCAGTGTTTTTGACCACGACGATGTTTTTAACATCATTACTTATTGTAGCTTTTTCGGGCACAGGATGGGAGTGTTTTAGCGGGGGTTCCGTACACCTTCTTCTTCGCGTTTCAGGTGGGTACACCTTTAGAAATCCTTTGTGCACAATCTCGTTTCAGTTATGGTTATCATATTGTGAGTACTTGTCCTGAGGGTTAGGGTCGGGCTTTGAAAACTGGAAATATATTTAAAAGTGTGGGTTTTTATTCTTAAGTCTTAGCATTTAGTTCTATCATGTTGGACGGGGTCAACCTTATGTGTACTTGGGTTAAACATGGTAGGGAGGCATCAATTATTCATTTATGGCTTTACGGTTATTATGATTAGATGTACATATTGTTTCATATGGTTCTCATGCATGGATAGGTGTATGTCGTGAATATATATTGTTTCATATGCTTCTCATGCACGGATATGTACATATTATTTCATACGGTTCTCATACATAGATACGTATATATTGTCTCACATGGTTCGCTTACATGCACATATATATATTGTTCACGGTTACTATGCTCGGCTGCAACACGCGCACCCGCGGTTTGGCCACCGCGAAGGGTGCGCTTTTTCGGAAAAGTGGTCTATGACCCGTGTATACCCACAGGACGGCGTGGGGCCTCTTTAGTTGTGGGGCTTGGATGCGCCAAGGTGTGAGCGGTGCGACCCGTCGGTTTAGTTGTCCGACGTGGGAGCGGTGCGACCCATTCGGTTTAGTTGTCCGACTTGGGTGCGGTGCGATCCGTCGGTTTAGTTGTCCGACGGGATCGGGTATTGCAGGTTTACAGGTGTTTGACTTTACTTTTCCCTTGCGAGGGTGGTTGCTCCGGATAGACTACGGTTGGACGTTTTCTTTACCTGCTTTACTTTTATCACTTTTGTTTAGTCGCTGACTTCCCACTTTGCGACAGGGTCCTACAGGAGGGAGAGTTAGGCGACGGTGAGGCCGCGGCTAGAAATTTTGGGTCCCAGGAGACCGGAACAGTACTTTACCTCTTACTGTCGCATTCCATTTATTATTTGTAGACTGTGGATGGTTCTCGATACCCTCGTGGGGTCGGTGTGGATGTCGGTACGGTGACAACTGAATTGTTTAGTTTTCTTTACATCTCTGTGTGCCGCTTTGGAAAATAAAATAGCAAATAAAAGAACAGATTGCGAAAACTACTATTTCAAAACTCGGGTGCCGTGTGGGCACCGTTTTCAAAACCTTGTGGATTTATGGTTTGCGAAAATGGATTTCAAAACCTAAGTGTCGTGTGGGCACTGTTTTTCAGACCCCTGAGTTTATGTTGCTTTCGAAAAAGGGTTTTCAAAATATGGGTGCCGGGTGGGCGCCGTTTCAACAATTGTGGGTTTTATCCTTTCAAACTAATCGGCCATGAGTTTTTTTCTGCACATCGTGAATGGTTATACGTTTGGATTGTTGTGATTGAATGTTTACTCGTTTTGAACATTGTACAAACCGCGACGCCGTGCATATACAGGGGAGACTCTGTCCGTTTGTAGAGTGATCCTGTATATGCGGCGGATCTGGGCACGCGCCGGGGAAGAAGGTTTTCAAAAAAAAAAAAAAATACATACCTTTTGTAATCCGTTTCCGCTAAATTAATCCCCCGGGGCGTGACAGATTAAGATGGTATCAGAGAAGAGAGAGTTGCTACTCAGATTTACTCGTTGCAGACCAGGATTAAGTTTCGAGGACGAAACTTCTTTTAAGTGGTGAGTGATGTAGAGTCCTGGCGTCCCCTTGCCCGAGTAGGCCTCCCTTTTATTTTTGACGGGACTGTTAGGAAAACTTTTAACTGCATTTTCTGCAATGGGTTGGCCTGGACCGCGAGTATTTTTCTGCGATTGAGCTCGAAAAACGGAAGACGGCAAAGCGAACGGATTCGGTTTTCGATTTACGGATCTCCCGGAATGGGGGTCAAAGCGTTTGCTTTGAGTGGTGCATCGAAACCCGCGCTAAGTGGCTGGCACGCTTTTTGAGGCGATCGGCGGGATCCTGCTGTGATCGGACCTTTCATCTTTTTATGTTAGTGGATTATTTTATTCATTTGGTGGTACCTCGACCTTACGGTTTCCGTTTTGGGTCCTAATTGAATAGTTTTTCAGTCGATTATGGAGGGGTTGAAATTCGAGAATTTTTGGGCAGACCGTCGGGACGCGCGGGTATTTTTAGATGTTAGAGCTCGCGAAACGGTGAACGGTGGCGCGATCGGATTTGAATTCCGACCCCGGGATCTCCCAGAAACAATTTTTGAAGTTTGCTATCTACTTGGGTGCATCGGAATGCGTGCCGGCGATCGGCACGTTTTCCGAGGCGATCTAGACCTCTCGTTCAATTTCAAAAGGCTAAGGTTGTTGACCTGGGTTTAATTTTAAAGTCTCTTCGTATAAGTTAAACCGATCGGGGTGCGGGGGGAAACCCTAGAAACCCTTTTTTTTTTCCCCTTTTTTCCAAGAAACGGCGGAGGAACCGAGAATGAGAATCGGGCAGAGAAAGGGAAAATCGTCCATCCTCTGCGGGATTGATCGGGCGTGGAGGGGACGATCTTCTTCCTTCATCCTCCTCCGGCGGAATCAAGGTGAGCGGTTGGAGTTTTCCTTTTTGTCCTTTTTGCAATTTCTGTGGGGTCGAGGGGTGGTGGTCGTTCGGGTGTCGCACGCCGGGTGGGTTGTGTGGGTAACGGGAAGCCGCCGCCGCCGTTGTTAAACGGGAGGCCGCCGCCGCCGTTATCGTGCCCACGGGGTCGTTGCCGCAGTCGCGGTGTTCGCGGGGTCGTCACCGGAGCCGCGGGGAGACGAAACGGGAGGTTACTGTTCACCCGTACGGACCACACCCCGCGCGGTCCACCGGAGCGGCATGCACCCGGTGCACGTCTCGCAGCCCGAAGGCGCGGAACCGGGCGCACGGTCGCGTGCGCCAGCCCGGCCCGCGCATCGCGGTGCACGCCTCCAGCGTGCACCCGGTGCGCGTCGCCGCGGCCCGTGGGGGTGAGCCCGGTGCGCGCCCTGCGCGTGCACCGGCCCGGCCCGCTTACCGCGGTGCACGCCTCCAGCGTGCACCCGGTGCGTGCCGCAGCGCCCGTGGGGGTGAGTCCGGTGCACGCCCTGCGCGTGCACCGGCCCGGCCCATGCTGCCTGGTGCACGCGCCCGGGTGAGCCCGGTCTGCGCCGCGCACCCTCTGCACTGTGGACCCGGTCCACGCCTCTGCCCGTGCACCAGCCCCCAGCCCGGAAGCCCGGTAACTCCGTTTCGGCCCGTTTTTGGCCCGTTTCGCCCCGTTGTTCAGTGTTTTTGACCACGACGATGTTTTTAACATCATTACTTATTGTAGCTTTTTCGGGCACAGGATGGGAGTGTTTTAGCGGGGGTTCCGTACACCTTCTTCTTCGCGTTTCAGGTGGGTACACCTTTAGAAATCCTTTGTGCACAATCTCGTTTCAGTTATGGTTATCATATTGTGAGTACTTGTCCTGAGGGTTAGGGTCGGGCTTTGAAAACTGGAAATATATTTAAAAGTGTGGGTTTTTATTCTTAAGTCTTAGCATTTAGTTCTATCATGTTGGACGGGGTCAACCTTATGTGTACTTGGGTTAAACATGGTAGGGAGGCATCAATTATTCATTTATGGCTTTACGGTTATTATGATTAGATGTACATATTGTTTCATATGGTTCTCATGCATGGATAGGTGTATGTCGTGAATATATATTGTTTCATATGCTTCTCATGCACGGATATGTACATATTATTTCATACGGTTCTCATACATAGATACGTATATATTGTCTCACATGGTTCGCTTACATGCACATATATATTGTTCACGGTTACTATGCTCGGCTGCAACACGCGCACCCGCGGTTTGGCCACCGCGAAGGGTGCGCTTTTCCGGAAAAGTGGTCTATGACCCGTGTATACCCACAGGACGGCGTGGGGCCTCTTTAGTTGTGGGGCTTGGATGCGCCAAGGTGTGAGCGGTGCGACCCGTCGGTTTAGTTGTCCGACGTGGGAGCGGTGCGACCCATTCGGTTTAGTTGTCCGACTTGGGTGCGGTGCGATCCGTCGGTTTAGTTGTCCGACGGGATCGGGTATTGCAGGTTTACAGGTGTTTGACTTTACTTTTCCCTTGCGAGGGTGGTTGCTCCGGATAGACTACGGTTGGACGTTTTCTTTACCTGCTTTACTTTTATCACTTTTGTTTAGTCGCTGACTTCCCACTTTGCGACAGGGTCCTACAGGAGGGAGAGTTAGGCGACGGTGAGGCCGCGGCTAGAAATTTTGGGTCCCAGGAGACCGGAACAGTACTTTACCTCTTACTGTCGCATTCCATTTATTATTTGTAGACTGTGGATGGTTCTCGATACCCTCGTGGGGTCGGTGTGGATGTCGGTACGGTGACAACTGAATTGTTTAGTTTTCTTTACATCTCTGTGTGCCGCTTTGGAAAATAAAATAGCAAATAAAAGAACAGATTGCGAAAACTACTATTTCAAAACTCGGGTGCCGTGTGGGCACCGTTTTCAAAACCTTGTGGATTTATGGTTTGCGAAAATGGATTTCAAAACCTAAGTGTCGTGTGGGCACTGTTTTTCAGACCCCTGAGTTTATGTTGCTTTCGAAAAAGGGTTTTCAAAATATGGGTGCCGGGTGGGCGCCGTTTCAACAATTGTGGGTTTTATCCTTTCAAACTAATCGGCCGTGAGTTTTTTTCTGCACATCGTGAATGGTTATACGTTTGGATTGTTGTGATTGAATGTTTACTCGTTTTGAACATTGTACAAACCGCGACGCCGTGCATATACAGGGGAGACTCTGTCCGTTTGTAGAGTGATCCTGTATATGCGGTGGATCTGGGCACGCGCCGGGGAAGAAGGTTTTCAAAAAAAAAAAAAAATACATACCTTTTGTAATCCGTTTCCGCTAAATTAATCCCCCGGGGCGTGACATAGATGGAGAAGAGGAACCTACTTGGATACAAATTCCTGATGACCTGCTTATAAAAAATAATGATAATGGAATTGAAAGTATTGTTTAGGAAGTATATGATAATATTCAAGAAAATTATAATAATCCAGACTATCTAAAGGATAGAGCAATTGTTACACCGATAAATGAAATAGTTGATGAGATTAATACATATATACTTTCTTTAGTACCGGGTGAAGAACGAACATACTTGAGTTCAGATTCAGTATCTAATTCATCTGCGAATGCTGAAGATAATGATATACTTTATCCAGTGGATTTCTTGAATTCTTTGAAATTTAACGGAGTCCCCCATCATGAATTAAAATTAAAAGTAGGGGCTCATATAATGTTACTCCGAAACATTAATCAAAGTTCTGGCCTTTGCAATGGTACAAGATTGTTGGTCACGCAACTTTCTCCTAAAATTATTGAAGCACAAATTTTCACCGGTAATCATATTGGTGAAACGGTTTATATCCCTCGCATTATCATTAATGTGACTAATTCAAAATGGCCATTCATTTTGAAAAGACGACAGTTTCCAATACGTTTGAGTTATGCAATGATAATTAATAAAAGTCAAGTTCAAATATTGCAGAGAGTTGGACTTTATTTATCTCAGCCTGTTTTTTCTCATGGTCAACTTTATGTAGCTATTTCAAGAGTTACTTCTAGAGAAGGATTGCGAATCTTTATAAAAAATAAAGATCAAGTACCTGAAGGATGTACAAGAAATATTGTTTACCATGAAATATTTGAAGATTTGTAGTATTATCTTGCTACGTATTCAATATAATATCCAATTCCTTACTTCCAGCTTTAATATAATCATGGAATACACATTATTATCGGAATTATCGTTACAACGCCAAAACTACAAGATCAAAGCAAGAATATGCCGAATATGGGAGTCAACTGCACCATTTTTGAAAGGAGATATATTTAGTCTTGACTGTCTTTTGGTCGATGAAAAGGTAACGACGATAAGATTTTTATGCACCTTCAGTTTTTTTTTTTACTTTTTTTACCTTTATATTATATATTTACATTTCCTTTCTAAAAAAGAATACTCTTATTGTCTTACTGTGATTTTCATTAGGCATATTCTTTACAAGGAACAATTCGAAAGCAAGATGCAGAAGAAGTTAGATCTCGCATGATTGAAGGAAGTGTTTATCTAATAGAAAAATTCAACGTTGTTTCTAACAAGAAAAAATATGCAGTTGTTGATCGTCGCTATATGGTTCAAATTAATAAATGGACCTCTTTAACCCTACTTGAAGAAGATACCGAAAAACTATCATTATATAGTTTTAATTTTATAAACTTTGATGAAGTTCGGAAACAGAAATTTAATGATGTTGTTCTCACATGTATTATTTATTTACATAATTACATATATTTTTTTTGTAAAAAAAATCGTTCTTACACTTTTGTTTTTTATTAATATAATAATGTTAATATTCTTTATATTTTGAAGATGTTTTGGGCCAGGTTACATCTATCAGTGATATTACAGAAAAATATGTGGGCCAAAGTTTGACGCCAATCAGAAATTTACAAATTCAAGATTTAGAGTAAGTTTATATATATATATATATATATATATATATATATATATATATATATATATATATATATATATATATATATATATATATATATATATATATGTTCATTTACTTCTATCATCTAAATGTCTCCTCTTATTTTTTTACAGGAGAAATGATTTATTTGTCACATTATGGGATAAGTTTGCTTTGGATTTTGATGACGCTTACATTTTAGAGAAAGAAAATCAAGGAAATAGACCAGTTGTATTAATTCTTGCTGGAATGACTGTTCGTTCATTTAAAGGTTTACATCTAAATTTCTAATCTAATAAACACATATGCTTAATAATATATATGCATATTCATTTATAAGCAACGCTGACCTATATATTACTCTATATATATAGAAAATATTTATCTATCCTCTTGCTCGGCTACAAAGATTTACCTTGATTTGCAAATTCCAGAAGTTACTGAAATGTTACAAAGGTTTGACAATCTATCCTTTAATAATTAATATTATATAAAAATTACTATATACAATTAGTAGTATTTGCTTATCTATCAACTATCACATGCAGTTTACAAATTGTGAATAAATCGATTGAGCGAATTAACAGAAGTCAAGAACAACTTATTACTCCTCAAGAAGAAATGTCTTTAAATCGAAAAAATATTGCTGAATTGTTGCAGCTGGATCTTTCTTCCTTACAGGTAAAATTATTTATAGAATATGTAACATCTATTGTTTTTATTTTATTACTTATTTTCTTTGTTATAATTAATAGAACACGAAGTTTGCCTGTCAAGCCAAAATTATTGAATTCGACATATTATTCGGATGGTGGTATAAAGCGTGTGCCAATTGCAAATCATCTGTCAAAATATATGGTGATATTTTCTTATGCTCCAACTGTATCGAAAATGAACAAACTCCTATACCATGGTAATAACTCTTTTTAATATTATCCTAATTATAATTTTATCAAAATTAAATTATTATTATATGTTACATACTTTATATTATTAATTGATAATTGATATTATTGATATATTTGTTATGAAAAGGTACAAATTAAATGTTGTTGTTGAAGATTCCACTAGTTTTACTAATTTCACTATATTTGGAAAGGCAGCACAAGATCTCATTCGTATCCCAGCTCAAATTTTAGCTGCCTCACCTGGTTCAAATCAATTTACGTTTCCTCCTGTAATTAAAGCTATTAGCGGACAAGAGCATATTTTTCAGATTACACCCGACACACAGCGATTTAAATCAAGCTCTATATCTTTTAAAGTACTAAAAATTTTTCCTCTTAATTGTAATGCGAAAGGGAAGTCTCCTATGGTACAAAATTTGCTCATCAAATGTGAAGAACAACTGCAGTCACCTACTACTAACAAAGAAGTCAATAAAGATTTATTTACAGAAACATCACCAGATATGAAAATTTCTTCCAGGTAGTTTTGCTATTATTTTATATGAAGTAATATTTTAGATAAATTTGTATAAATATATTTTTTTCCTGTTTTTTAACTTTAATAAATATTTTTATGACCAGCTCAAGGCATTTCATTGATGATATATCTGAAATACATCATCATAAAAAACTTCGCCTTACGTAAGATATCTAATCTAAAGTACTTTTGTTACTTAATTATTTATGATTATATATATAATTATAATATATTTATAATATCAAATTATTTACATTAATTGTAGGTTTGATGAAGAAGAACGATCTGATAGAGAGAGCAGATGAAGAATTGCATGCTACAAATAATTTACTAATATAATATTTGTGTGCTGTACATAATATATGATGTTTAATGTTTTATACTTAGTTTAATTTTGAGTATTTTCAATCTTTTTTTAGAATTTTAAACTATGAATTATTTTAATTTCGGGGAGGAAAAACTTTGTTAGAAAAACTAAGAATAGTAAATCTCTATATTACTACGTAATTTGATCGGTAAGTAATTTGAAGTAATATTTAGTAATTCTCAAGAATATTGTCCGGTTTTTATATTTCTGCTTTTCTAAAATATATTGACATATTTTGTAAGATTGTATGAGATTTTGGTAATCCTTCTAAGAAAGTTTAAATTAAATAGAGTATCCCTAATTATTTCTAACTTTCAAATATAATAATTTATTATGCGTTTTTCGACAAATTAATTTAAATTAAATGTAGTATGCCTATATATTTTTAACTTTTAAATTTAATAAATTACGTCTAATGTCCAATTATTTTTTAGTTACCACATCTTTATATTACTACGTGATTTGATCGTTAAGAAATTTGAAGTAATATTTTGTAATTCTCAAAAATATTGCCAGCTTTTTATATTTCTGGTTTTTCAAAATATATTGACATATTTTGTAAGATTGTATGAGATTTTGGATGTCTAATTATTTTTTACTTACCGCAGCGAAGCGCGGGTATTTAACTAGTGAACATAATTTGCCTGCTCTATTACCAGAAAAGTTAATTTACTCTTTCAATTTTAACACCCTTCAAACAATGTAAATCTTTTGATCGCAAATGAAACGACCTTCTAGTCTAGCAATAATAATTTATTGGACTTAAACCATCGATCCAAAATACTTAAATTCAGTCATTATTATTAAAATACGTGACCTCATATATATATATATATATATATATATATATATATATATATATATATATATATATATATATATATATATAATCAGAAATATAAATAAGAATTTCTTATATTTTTTGTAAGTGTGCGTCTTTGATATCAATTGTAACGACTAAACCCGCTAGCAATAATAACTTATTGGTTTCAAACCACCTACCCAAAATACTTAAGTCCAGTTATTACTACTAAGGTGCGTGGTCACATATATTCTCAATCAAAATCTCTTTTTCATATGATATGAAACTGTTGAAACGTTACAGAAAATCTTGATAATTAGTATATTGTATAATACTGTCACCAAATTACGACAAAAATGAGGCTATATATTACTCTCATAAAATTTAATTATAGCTAATGCTGAGATAAGTTGCAAATTAATCAAACATTACACATAGTATGAGAACTTATTAATAAAATATATATTATCACAATTAATCCTTACTTTAAATTACTAAACTACCCTTAAATTAATATATTATTATATATATTTTTAAAACTCAACAAATGTTTATACCTGCTTCCGTAGCATAGTGGTAGTGCGTTCGCTTCGTAAGCGAAAGGTCGCGAGTTCGATCCTCGCCGGGAGCTACAAGAATTTTACAATTTTTAAAAAAAGCTCTTCATTTTTATCTTCTTTTATTGTTTTTTTAAAGCTACTACTAATTCCCTTTTCCTCTTATGTTTTTCCTCTTCTTCTCATTAACACATCTCTTTTTTATCTACTTTGTTTTAATTTAAATAAATTTGACTCCAATTTGGTTTATTTAAATTTTACTGTTTTTTATTGCCTGGGATTCCAAGGTAAAATGGGTGGCCCAAGAACCTAAAAATAAAATATCTAAAAAAGTAGGTTGATGATTCTTTTTAATTCCACAGTTTCAGCTAATTTAAGAGACATGGGTAAGAATTAAAAAAAAAAAAAAAAAAAAAAAAAAAAAAAAAAAAAAAAAAAAATCAAGAATCTTACAAGGCTAAAGAGCCCTATATATAGACACTCTATTAATGATTTACAAAAAAGGAGGGGGAAAAAAAAAAAATTTGTTCAATTATTCCGAATTATCTCTTTATTGACCCTCTCTAAATGAATGATTGATGATTACCCAATGCAACATATACAAAATATACAACAATGCTCTCAAATGTCGGCCGAGGCATCCCGTATCTCTCGTCATCTACGATTCTGAAACCCTTTGGTAGAGTTAAGACGCATCTCCGCTCGTTCGATGCTCGGCGTGCGATAGGACAGTCCGTGCCACGCCTGGCTCGGGCCCGCGATCTGTGTTTCGAGCCTCCCCAGCTGCTCGTGGAGGGCCGCCATGTTCGCAAGAGGTACGGCGGTTGGCCGCCCATGAGCACACTAAAAGCATATATTTGTTAGACATAGCCTTCTGAGGCGAATTGATTATTCTACTCCGACGACCGAAAAAAAACTTGCATTTGAGCAAACAAAAAGTCTGAAACTTTTGCTGCAATAGGGAACTAAAATCAGTTTCTTTGCCCTTAACTTCTGTTAAATCATGCAGCTAAGACGAGCGGTTTTAATGTACACAAAGAACTCTGCTCTAGTCAGGCAAGAGGAGAACTTTAGTCGAGAATGTAGCACTTAAAGACCCAGAAACTTCAAAAGGAGGTCGGTCGGTTTAGAAATTTAAACACAAAAATAACCTTACGATGCTAAAAGCCAACCTGGAAGCATAGCGATGTCGATTTCAGTTCTTCGACGATAAGAGAACATTCAGAAGGTAGTAAAGGATCGCCAAACATGATTGCACCTTCATTCATGGAAAAACAAAAAAAGAAGAAGAAAAACGATAGCTATTTACCGAAAAATGGACATGGGCCGAGCTATAGAAGATGGAGAAGAAACATACCTCTGCAAGCTTTGATGTTGAGCACACGAATAACTGAAGGAGGGAGAGTTGAGGAACCGTCTGTCTCCACAAGCTATTAAGGAGACAAAATCAAGCAATTTTTTAATGAGGAAAACAATAAACACATCCAAGTTAGCAGTTAAATGGGTCCAAGATGATATCCGTCCTAACCAACTTCCGAATTCAAATCCTGTGGATGCGGTTCAGATTTCTTTGTATGTCATAAAATCCAGATCCGTAAGTTCTGTCCCTAATATAGATGCAAATCTAGCAATCCATACATTAGAAAATATTTTATACTTTTTATTAATGTTCTAACTTCTTGATGTTCTATATATCGCGAAAGTGCAGTATATATATATATCCTATTACATTTATAATCATCATTCAAAAGAAATACCGGTATATATGGTATCCAATTCATATACGTATACTTAAAAAGAAAATATGGTTTCCAAAAGTAGTATTTGTTTAGGATTTGTATCCAGAGAAGTAACATGGAAAAGGATGTGATTTAGCTGATATCAGAACCGCTTTAATCCATTGCCACCCCCCAATCCATGTGCTACTATCATTTGATCGACATATCTATACGACGTTTAAGTGCTTGTTTGGCCCCTGCTTATAAAACAGCTTCTCTTGTTTAGAAAGTAGCTAGCTTCCAAGAAATATTGAAATTTCGAGAAGCTAAAGAGGTCTTTTTGGACCCAAAAGCAAATGCTGCATTGAAGAGATTTCACTGGCAATGCCTTAAATTCGAACAAAACCATTTATCATGGTGAAATGTGACCAAGGTAGCAACGAATGGTTCTATCAGTCATGTTGGTGGGGGGAGAGGGGGTGCACTGTCACCACACCCCCTCACAACCCAACCCCCCACCTCCCCCCCCCCCCCCCCCCGGCGCCCCACCATCCTACCTTTCTTTGCAATCAAATACACCAAGGAATGAACTAACTACTATAATATTAACAATTTTACAGACTGAGCTTTCCAAAAACCTATCTAAAACGCAAAAAGAGCAGCACGGTCACTATCATCTCAAGACAACAATCACTCCAGAAAACAAAATTGGTAATGTTACCTGCTCAATGAATTCAATAAGATCTTCCCCAGTAAGATCGACACCTAAAATGCAAGGTACCTGCCTTGCAATATCAGAAAACATAATTAAAAAGTATCTACGGTAGATGCTTAAAACAATGCACCATGCAGTGAAGCGGACCATGGAAAATAAGAAATATGTTGTAGCGGAAAACACAAAACACAAAACTCACAAACACCACATATTTGCAACAATAAATTAGCATTTCCCTCTCTTGGATATGTATAGATATGAAGATCTATGACTTTAGTTTAATGACCACACATATAAATAACAAAATCAAACATCTGGGTCCAAAGCAGTTCAAAGGAGCGGCAATGGTAGGTCAATGACAGAAATATCACCAATCATGACCCGAATCCATGATAGCATGGCGGCACAACAAGATTTTCGTCACAATAGCGCCTTTTGAAACACTACTCAAGGTTGTCAAAGCGAGTAGATCCCTGATAAAATCTTTCTAAAGTCTAAAAGGGCTATTAGAGTGACCGAAGGTCAAGAAAAAAAAAAAGGAAAAAATAAATCTTAAATTCAAATTTCCAAAAATTTACGAATAGAGAATTTAATTACTAATCATGATTATTAAGAAATTAACTCTTATGAATTTTCGAGCATTCTGAAAGAAGCTATTTTTAGATCGGAAAACAAAGCATGATTCTTATATATAAATTTGAGAATACTATTGTTAGTATTCAGGCTTTAGCACCATAAAGTCGTAAAGTCATATTTGATGATAGGCCATCCAAGTCGATGATCCACACTGTCAAATATAATAGAGAATTTGAAATTTCTAGAAACCAAATTTCATGTTTTTTGAGGAGCATTTTCAGATCAAGTGGCCTGAAAATGAACAGTGGAGATTGAATATTACCGAAAAATTTATGATAGGATTCTTCAATTCAAGATCAAAAGTGTCGATCTTGCTAAAAATAGTTTAAAGAATTTTCTCACGAAAATTCAACTAATTTGGAAAGCGTTAAAGATGCAAACATAGCATACAGGCCGTCAAAATTTATCAATTTTGAATTTCTTTAATCATTAGGTAGATGATGTTCGTGAAATTTGGCCTCTACAAACTTCATATGCTCTACATAATGTTCAATCGTTTGGGTGATATCATGGAAAATGATTTGATACTATTGGAGCCCGAATACTACCAATAGTATCCTAGCTCAATTTTCAACTTTTTTATAGTTTAGGAATGGATTTTATCACTCTAGTTTTACCATAAATTTTTTTTGATGGGGAAGGGATATGATCCTTTATTCACTTGAGTGTTGTAAGTAAATGAAGAATATTAACCTATTATGATAAAAAAGTAAATAAGGCTATAAGAATATCTCTGTAGGGCTGAAAAAGTGAAAATAAACAATTGAAAATCTAATCATTCATGAGAAAAGATGATCTGAATAGATAAAAGAAAGCAACAAAGAGTACTTACAGCAACGAGAGTAACAACACCAGAATGTCCCTTTAGAAGGTTCATGTTCCTGGAATTAAACAAAGATCAATTGAAATCTATCTCAGATTTGTTAATACTTAGCAAATCAAGAAGACTAAATGCATCTTATATGGGTAAAGTTGAATAGCAGTTTCAACATACTAAATCATGTACAACTTAAGCTTATCAACAAACGGATCCCTTTGTCCGAACTATTTTGGTTCACCTATATAAATCCTTTCACCATCCAATTCTATCCAAAGACAGTAAGTTTTCTCTTTTCTAACCAAGAGTTTCCAGTCTTCTCACCCTAAAGGCAAATTCAACTATGATGGACACCATTATTAAAATTAAGAAAAATATATCCCTCAATAAAAATAGAACCAGATGAACAAATCATAGAAAAAAAAAGCATGATTCAATTAACCAGTCATTTCATGCAGAATAACTGTATATTTGGTTTGTAATTATAAAATAGTCATACTCGAACAAAATACCACAAGCTCATACGAGTCCGTGATACGAATAAAAAATAGGAAAGCAGAGAGACAAAACTAGAGGGTATTAGAATAAAAAAAAAAAAAACATTTGAGGTAGAAAGTAATTTTCTTTTGTAAATAAACTAAAGTTTTAATATAATGTTTTTGAGAGAAAAATTCAAATATAGGGTTGTTAACTAGTGAAACTTTACCTAATAAAGCCAGGTAGATAAGAAAAAGGAATTCATGTTTTAAGTAGAATTCTCAAATATAAACACCTACCTTGCAAAAGCCTCAGAAGACTGATTCAAGTTACTGCAGATCCAACCCCATTTCAATATTTGCTCATCATACTTACACAGTAGCTGAAAACCCATCTCAGGAAGAACCTAACATTGACATTGAAACAAATAAAAAGACAACATTAGTAGTAATTAGTGAACCTCCTCTGCCATCACAAACTTGCATCCCTGTGAAAATCATCGAATTACATTCATAACCCTATCAAATCTAAGGGTGCGTTTGGAATCGGGTTAAGGTAGAATTAGCTAAACCTGGGATAAGTATAAAGTACGGAACTAGAGCGAAAAAACGTTTGGGATGATTCCAGGGATAAGAGATTTTGTGTTTGGTTTAATAATGAGGAATAAGAGGAATAAAGAGGATAAATGGGTAAATTACCTTTTCGTCCTCAAGAGTTAATATGTGATAAAAGTTGTTAAAATCTAATTAATTCGTTTTAATTAATTGATTAATGGTTTAAAAAAATAAAAATAAAATTATAATCATAATTAAATTATATTATTTAAAAATAATATTTAATTTAACATTTTATTTTCTCAAATTAAAATTAAAATTTAAAATATAAAATTTCAACATTTTAATTTTAAGATTTAAAATTTTATTAATTTTAAATAATAAATTAATATTATTATTTAAAATAATGGACAAGAAAGAGAGAGCAGATAATGGAGAAGAGAGAGAGAGAGAGAGCAGGGAGCAATGAATGCTCTCGGGAAGTAGGAAAGGGGGGGAGGGGGGAGAGGAGAGAGAGAGAGAGGAGAGAGTTTTGTTATTGGGAAGAGATAAAGTGAGGGAAGGAGGGTAAAATGGTAAAAAATAAAATATTAAAATAATATGGAGAATTTGTTATACCAGCTTATTCTAGTTGTACTGGGATAAATAATACCAGATGATTCCAGATGCGTTTGGTAGAATAAGGGGGATATCCCCCTTATTCCCGGTTCCATTCCCATTCCAAACGCACCCTAAGGTACCGTTTGGTTCGGGGATAAGGAAAATTTTGTTATACCGGGGATAGGTATAGATTATGGTATTAGCAGGAATTAGTGTAAATTTGCGTTTGGTTGGGTTTATGAGTTATACCGGGTTTAAAGGAAATTGTGTTTGGTAAATTATATAGGAATAAGGAGAATAAGATGAATAGGAAAAAATTGTGTTTGGTTGAGTATAGAGGAATAAAAAGAATTGAGAAGTGATAAATTTGTGTATTGACTATTTTGCCCTTTATGATATAATTTATAAATAAAATAATTTATGATATTAATCAACCTAATAATAAATTTAAAATATTATTTAAAATAGTAAAAAATATTTAAAAATAAATAATAAATAATTAAAAGTACTTAAAAATGATAGAAAATTATATATTAAAATATTTAAAATTTTTGATTGTTTATCATTTTAAAACCATTAATCAATAGATAAGCAAATTTTAATTTTTCCCTTTTAAAATTTTCTATCATTCTTAAATACTTTTAAATATTTTTATACTTTTTTAATAATAATCTAAATTTATTATAAGGTTGATTAACAGCATATTTTTATAATTTTTTAAATTTATCATAAAGGGTCAAATAGTGAATAAAAGAAATTAATAAAATTCAGGCACTAATTATACACAAGTCAATATACCAATACAAAACTATCTGGATGTTAAATAAAATTAAAACAGAATGTCATGACCAGATATCAAGTAAATAATGAACCAAACAAATGTGTGCAATAATGACGTTACACTAACAAAAATTGCCCCAATTATAGGACTAACATAATAATTAGCAGATTCAATCACATACAATTCAGTCCATTATGGTCATAAAGATCACAAAATAATAAGTCCTTTACATACAATCCCATTGTAATCATATTTCAGTTCAATACACATCAGAAAAGTCCCTTACATACAATCCCATTGTAATCATATTTCAGTTCAATACACATCAGAAAAGTCCATTACATACAATCCCATTGTAATGATAATTCAGTTCAATACACATAAGAAAAAGTCCTTTACATACAATCCCATTGTAATCATAATTCAGTTCAATACAAATATAAGAAAAGTCCTTTACATAATCCAGTTCATACATAATTTTACAAACACATTGTAATCATACAATCACATATATTACACATTTCTTACATTGCAATCAAATATATATCTAACTGCGATTATTCCATAACTGGTCTGTTATAAATGTGCGCAACGCGTCGCCTCTGTGTGACTCAGTAGTACCAACACTATGAACCGTTTCCTCGACATCTAATTCTACATTTGGTTCTTCCTCTAACACATCGTTAAATATGGCATCCGCACCGGAGTGTCGTCGAATAAAATTGTGTATAACACAACATGCCATCGCAATCTGGCATTGGACTTTATATGGAAAGGGTGTTGCAACAGTCAAGATCTTGAACCGTTTTTTTAAAATACCGAATGTTTTCTTCACCACATTTCTCAATTGTGCATGTCGATGATTATATAGGTCGCGCGGACTTCGATGAGTGCGACCTCGTGTGTTTCCCTCAAATTGGCTAATATGGTAACGCTCCTCCCGATATGGTGCAAGAAATCTGTCTGTATTTGCATAGCCAGAATCTACCAAATAATATTTGCCTATAGATTTTACGAAACATGTACAATGTTAAATTCTATATTCCCCAACATTAAAGAAATGTAAAAGATAAATTTCTGTGTACAATATACCTTCAGGCACAGTGAATCCTCCACTTTTGCATGCCCATCGGAGTACTCTCATGTCAGCTGCTGATCCCTCCCAACCAGTGCAGACAAATAGGAAGTGATGGTTGAAGGATACTGCAGCCATCATGTTTTGCGAAGTAAATCCTTTGCGATTCCGGAATCTCGGTTGCTTGCTCTTGCTGACAACCACCGGAATATGTGTCCCATCAATTGCACCAATTGCATTCTGCCAATAAACATCAAACAACATGCACTCAATTAATATAATGAACACTGGTGACATATAAATAAGTGAACTAAAAAATATAAAAGCATACATACCTTGAATGGTTGAAAATTGACATTATCTCTAATTCGGGCATGCACCGAAACATTATTCGCCGGAAGTGTTATGTAATCGTCTTTCAACGTCACAATCGCCCGAAGCACATTGTTGAAATGTCGACTGATAGTTTCACCCGAATGTTGAAATGTTTCAGCAATTACCCTATTAGCTACCCCATGTCCAACACAAAACATAAAAATTTCCAACTGTTCCTCAATTGTCATATGGCGTGTGTTTTGTAACAATCCCTTTTGGACTAGCTCATCGCGAAGTGCGATGAAAGTCGTGGTCCGCATTCGAAACTGGTCGTACCCACGGTCAGGATGGCCATTCAATATATCACATATAACCTGGTGCCCTGTGAATGGACGGGTTCGACACGGTTGCTTGTCGACAGTTTGACTAGATGTCAAGTAACCTTGCTGAATCAACATCGCTAATACCTTACCCCAATAATCGTCATCATCATCTAAAAGGTCCCTTATTATGGTATTGATTTTGGAGGAAAACACATGACGATGATTCGAATCACCAATTTATGTTGTAAGTACAATATATATTCAACATTGACAATCGCAACATATGCCGTTGTAATACAACACTAATTCAAGCATTCTTGTTAATACAGTCAATATTTAAAGAGTACATCTAACAGCATTCAAACAAATTGAAATGGTTTCTGAGCATATTACATAAGAGGGCAATAAAATAAAGAAACAAAGGCATACACATTAAAAACAAATCCTACATTCAAGGAAAAAATGGCCTATATACATGCGATTGGATTGCCACTTGACGCTCAACCCACATTATTGCCAACTCGTCGGTCATTGTCATAAACACTTCACGATTATTTAGATCTTTCAGTGCTTCCGCTGCACTAAGCACTTTTTCTGGAGTAATGCCTGGCATCGCATAGACTCGGGTCATGCAATTGGAAATGGTTGGAACACTACTTTTGTTGGCCTTTTCGTCCTGATACATTTCACGGGCCAGTTCAAGCTTTTGCCTGCCTATATCAACAAGTTCAGATATTACAATAAGCCCGGCATCAGTTTTGCGCCGGCGTCCCCCAGAGGACGAGGTAGGTTTGGGTTGAGGGTTTGTGGGTTGTGGAGAGCGTGGTCGTTTACTTCCTGAGCTATGCCCGCTCCCGCTAGCACTACCTCCGACATTGGGGATGTCAGGAGTTGAAGATGGGTAGTCGGGGGTTTGCGGCGCCCTGATATTTGCATATTGAGGCGCTGCAGAAGAACCTGGTTCAAATGGAGGTTGTGAGATATTAAAAGCCGACATTTTTACTTCAAGATTTGTATCATCCTCACCGGGGGAAGATGAGGATGAACTTTCAACTGTTTGGGCTGCAGGCATAGTGGATGCAAATCCATATCGGCCAGTGGCCGTGATTTTTTCTGTCAAGAATTCCATATCCTTATATGGCGGAAATGGCATATCTCGACATTTTGCATATGATGGGTTTTTCTGTTTAATAGGAATAAGAAATGTATAATGTCAATTATTCATATATTACGCGAGACTTTTGAACAAAGTTTATGATTTACAAGATAAGGTCAATACCGCTATGACAGCATCTCAGTCGGTTGGATCACCAGGTGTCGGGATATTGTGGATACAATCCCAACCCCATCCACTCTTGTTGGCTAAATAGTTATAAAGACTGAATGACCGTTTTAAAACTTTTAGCCGATTTTTAAATTGCTCCTTGGTGAGTTGTAAATTGGTCCTAGCATTGAATGCCGCAATGATTCGAACCCACGCTACAGTAGTGAACGACCCATTCACGTAGTTCCCTAGTGTATGCTCTTCAGTGAGCAAAGACATGAATATTGCGTCCATATTCTCAGTCCAATTATGGGTTCGGGTCTGCGGTTGGGCACGCTGCCCAGAAGAACCCTCCTAAGAGCCTAGGAAATTAGATAGTGGGTCGAAAGCCACACTTTTTCTTGCTTGATGCTTGGTGTGTTTCTTGGCGGGGCGCATCTGGAATAAGAGTTATATGATGTATTTGAAGGCACAATGATACCAATAAGTAAAGTAGAAATAGAGGAAAATTGTAATTAAGTATTGGACTCAATTGATTGCCACATAGTATGGGGTTGCATTGGATTTTTAATGCTAGTGGCCGTCCCCGATACCATTCCCAAACGGGAATTAGAAAAGTAGGAATTGGGATTCCTGCTAAACCGGGATAGGAAGGATGGGGGTGGGAAACGGTATTCCCACCCCCACATAGAATTGGGCAAGCATCCGAAATTGGCACGGGGATCGAGGCAAAGTGCTGTCTCCACTGTCTCCATCCATCTTTTCTCTTCTCCATTATTGCTTCTCCATCCTTGCTTCTTCGTCTTCTCCGATCTACCTTCTCCCTCGCGGCACCCCTGCGCCCGATCTACCATCTCCGTCGCGTCCCCCCTGCGCCCGATCTACCATCTCCGTTGCGGCCCCCCTGCGCCCCCTCTGCGGCAACCGAGGTCGCGCCGCGGCAACCATCTCCCCTTCTTCGTCTTCTCCGATCTACCTTCTCCGTCTCGGCCCCCCTGCGCCCGATCTACCATCTCCGTCGCGGCCCCCCTTGGCCCGATCTACCATCTCCGTCGCGGCCCCTCTGCGGCAACCGAGGTCGCGCCGGGGCAACCATCTCCCCTGCGGCCCCTCTGCGGCAAGCGGGGTCGCGCCGCGGCCCCTATGCGGCCACCGAGGAACCCGAACTCCCGCCGCGGCCCCTATGCGGCCCCTCTGCGGCAACCCTCTCCGCGTCGCCACCTCCTCTGCGGCAACCCTCTCCGCGGCCCCTCTGCGGCCCCTCTGCGGCAACCCTCCCCGCGGCCCTTCTGCGGCCCCTCTGCGGCAACCCTCCCCGCGGCTGCACCTCTGCGGCAACCATCACCGCGTCGCCACCCCCCTCTGCGGCAACCGAGCTCGCGAAGCGCCCCCTCTGCGGCAACCCTCTCTGCGGCCCCTCTGCGGCAACCCACTCCAAGCCGCGGCCCCCCTCTGCGACCCCTCTGCGGCAACCCTCTCCACGACCCCTCCGCGACCCCTCTGCGGCCCCTCTGCGCCAACCCACTCCAAGCCGCGGCCCCTCTGCGGCCCCTCTGCGGCAACCCTCCCCGCGGCCCGCACCTCTGCGGCAACCATCTCCGCGTCGCCACCCCCTCTGCGGCAACCGAGCTCGCGAAGCGCCCCCTCTGCGGCCCCTCTGCGGCAACCCTCTCCGCGGCCCCTCTGCGGCCCCTCTGCGGCAACCCACTCCAAGCCGCGGCCCCCTCTGCGACCCCTCTGCGGCAACCCTCTCCGCGACCCCTCTGCGGCCCCTCTGCGGCAACCCACTCCAAGCCGCGGCCCCTCTGCGGCAACCCTCCCCGCGGCCGCACCTCTGCGGCAACCATCTCCGCGTCGCCACCCCATCTGTGGCAACCCTCTCCGCGCGGCAAACCCTCTGCGGCCCCGCTGCGGCCCCATCTATCTTGTTCTCGGCCCCGCCGCGCTCTTGACCACTTGATTCTTAACCGGTTTGAAATTTTTCACAAAGGTATGCCCTAGTGCCTTAATCTGTGCTTCGATTCACCCTCTTATCATCTTGATGGCATAATGTGTGCATGTGGTCAACCTGTTGTCATTGCCATAATGTGTGCTTGTTCTCATATATTGTTGCCATTTTTTAGTTAGTCTTGTTGGCATTGTGTGTTGATGCCTATGACCCTATTGCCATATTAATAAGTGATGTTTGGGTGTTGGTTGTCACCTTGTTGCCAGCATATCTGATGTTTGTGTGTATGCGGCCTATTCCCTGTTGCCATTTTATGAGATGTGTGTGTATGCCGCGTATCCCCTGAGTGCTTCAGATATGGTGACCATATGGACGATGATGACGATTGCCATAGGTATTTGATGGATTGGCATGTATTTAGAATTCACTGCACCCCCATACCAATTGGCAATCAATTGAGTCAAAAAATATTTTATATAAATTATAAACAATCGGGTGATAGGCATTATACACACGAACAACACATAATATGCCAATAGAGTAATAGGCAGCATACACACAACCAGCAGACAAGATTGCAACAGGGTGACAACCAGCACACATTATGGCAACAACCTCGCAACATGGTCACCACCAGCACAAAAACTGGGCATACATATATTAGCGGAAAACTGTCTTTGTTGGATAATTGCGAACATTAAGGACGATGATGACGATTGCCATAAGTATCTGATGGACGGCCACTGGCATTAAAAATCCAATGCAACCCCATACTATGTGGCAATCAATTGAGTCCAATACTTAATTACAATTTTCCTCTATTTCTACTTTACTTATTGGTATCATTGTGCCTTCAAATACATCATATAACTCTTATTCCATATGCGTCCCGCCAAGAAACACACCAAGCATCAAGCAAAAAAAAATGTGGCTTTCGACCCACTATCTAATTTCCTAGGCTCTCAGGAGGGTTCTTCTGGGCAGCGTGCCCAACCGCAGACCCGAACCCATAATTGGACTGAGAATATGGACGCAATATTCATGTCTTTGCTCACTGAAGAGCATACACTAGGGAACTACGTGAATGGGTCGTTCACTACTGTAGCGTGGGTTCGAATCATTGCGGCATTCAATGCTAGGACCAATTTACAACTCACCAAGGAGCAATTTAAAAATCGGCTAAAAGTTTTAAAACGGTCATTCAGTCTTTATAACTATTTAGCCAACAAGAGTGGATGGGGTTGGGATTGTATCCACAATATCCCGACACCTGGTGATCCAACCGACTGGGATGCTGTCATAGCGGTATTGACCTTATCTTGTAAATCATAAACTTTGTTCAAAAGTCTCGCGTAATATATGAATAATTGACATTATACATTTCTTATTCCTATTAAACAGAAAAATCCGTCATATGCAAAATGTCGAGATAGGCCATTTCCGCCATATAAGGATATGGAATTCTTGACAGAAAAAACCACGGCCACTGGCCGATATGGATTTGCATCCACTATGCCTGCAGCCCAAACAGTTGAAAGTTCATCCTCATCTTCCCCCGGTGAGGATGATACAAATCTTGAAGTAAGAATGTCGGCTTTTAATATCTCACAACCTCCATTTGAACCAGGTTCTTCTGCAGCGCCTCAATATGCAAATATCAGGGCGCCGCAAACCCCCGACTACCCATCTTCAACTCCTGACATCCCCAATGTCGGAGGTAGTGCTAGCGGGAGCGGGCATAGCTCAGGAAGTAAACGACCACGCTCTCCACAACCCACAAACCCTCAACCCAAACCTACCTCGTCCTCTGGGGGACGCCGGCGCAAAACTGATGCCGGGCTTATTGTAATATCTGAACTTGTTGATATAGGCAGGCAAAAGCTTGAACTGGCCCGTAAAATGTATCAGGACGAAAAGGCCAACAAAAGTAGTATTCCAACCATTTCCAATTGCATGACCCGAGTCTATGCGATGCCAGGCATTACTCCAGAAAAAGTGCTTAGTGCAGCGGAAGCACTGAAAGATCTAAATAATCGTGAAGTGTTTATGACAATGACCGACGAGTTGGCAATAATGTGGGTTGAGCGTCAAGTGGCAATCCAATCGCATGTATATAGGCCATTTTTTCCTTGAATGTAGGATTTGTTTTTAATGTGTATGCCTTTGTTTCTTTATTTTATTGCCCTCTTATGTAATATGCTCAGAAGACATTTCAATTTGTTTGAATGCTGTTAGATGTACTCTTTAAATATTGACTGTATTAACAAGCATGCTTGAATTAGTGTTGTATTACAACGGCATATGTTGCGATTGTCAATGTTGAATATATATTATACTTACAGCATAAATGGGTGATTCGAATCATCGTCATGTGTTTTCCTCCAAAATCAATACCATAATAAGGGACCATTTAGATGATGATGACGACTATTGGGGTGAGGTATTAGCGATGTTGATTCAGCAAGGTTACTTGACATCTAGTCAAACTGTCGACAAGCAGCCGTGTCGAACCCGTCCATTCACAGGGCACCAGGTTATATGTGATATATTGAATGGTCATCCTGACCGTGGGTATGACCAGTTTCGAATGCGGACCACGACTTTCATCGCACTTCGCGATGAGCTAGTCCAAAAGGGATTGTTACAAAACACACGCCATATGACAATTGAGGAACAGTTGGGAATTTTTATGTTTTGTGTTGGACATGGGGTGGCTAATAGGGTAATTGCTGAAACATTTCAACATTCGGGTGAAACTATCACTCGACATTTCAACAATGTGCTTCGGACGATTGTGACGTTGAAAGACGATTACATAACACTTCCGGCGAATAATGTTTCGGTGCATGCCCGAATTAGAGATAATGTTAATTTTCAACCATTCAAGGTATGTATGCTTTTATATTTTTTAGTTCACTTATTTATATGTCACCAGTGTTCATTATATTAATTGACTGCATGTTGTTTGATGTTTATTGGCAGAATGCAATTGGTGCAATTGATGGGACACATATTCCGGTGGTTGTCAGCAAGAGCAAGCAACCGAGATTCCGGAATCGCAAAGGATTTACTTTGCAAAACATGATGGCTGCAGTATCCTTCGACCATCACTTCCTATTTGTCTGCACTAGTTGGGAGGGATCAGCAGCTGACATGAGAGTACTCCGATGGGCATGCGAAAGTGGAGGATTCACTGTGCCTGAAGGTATATTGTACACAGAAATTTATCTTTTACATTTCTTTAATGTTGGGGAATATAGAATTTAACATTGTACATGTTTCGTAAAATATATAGGCAAATATTATTTGGTAGATTCTGGCTATACAAATACAGACAGATTTCTTGCACCATATCGGGAGGAGCGTTACCATATTAGCCAATTTGAGGGAAACACACGAGGTCGCACTCATCGAAGTCCGCGCGACCTATATAATCATCGACATGCACAATTGAGAAATGTGGTGAAGAAAACATTCGGTATTTTAAAAAAACGGTTCAAGATCTTGACTGTTGCAACACCCTTTCCATATAAAGTCCAATGCCAGATTGCGATGGCATGTTGTGTTATACACAATTTTATTCGACGACACTCCGGTGCGGATGCCATATTTAACGATGTGTTAGAGGAAGAACCAAATGTAGAATTAGATGTCGAGGAAACGGTTTATAGTGTTGGTACTACTGAGTCACACAGAGGCGACGCGTTGCGCACATTTATAACAGACCAGTTATGGAATAATCGCAGTTAGATATATATTTGATTGCAATGTAAGAAATGTGTAATATATGTGATTGTATGATTACAATGTGTTTGTAAAATTATGTATGAATTGGATTATGTAAAGGATTTTTCTTATATTTGTATTGAACTGAATTATGATTACAATGGGATTGTATGTAAAGGACTTTTTCTTATGTGTATTGAACTGAATTATCATTACAATGGGATTGTATGTAATGGACTTTTCTGATGTGTATTGAACTGAAATATGATTACAATGGGATTGTATGTAAAAGACTTTTCTGATGTGTATTGAACTGAAATATGATTACAATGGGATTGTATGTAAAGGACTTATTATTTTGTGATCTTTATGACCATAATGGACTGAATTGTATGTGATTGAATCTGCTAATTATTATGTTGGTCCTATAATTGGGGCAATTTTTGTTAGTGTAACGTCATTATTGCACACATTTGTTTGGTTCATTATTTACTTGATATCTGATCATGAAATTCTGTTTTAATTTTATTTAACATCCAGATAGTTTTGTATTGGTATATTGACTTGTGTATAATTAGTGCCTGAATTTTATTAATTTCTTTTATTCACTATTTGACCCTTTATGATAAATTTAAAAAATTATAAAAATATGCTATTAATCAACCTTATAATAAATTTAGATTATTATTAAAAAAGTATAAAAATATTTAAAAGTATTTAAGAATGATAGAAAATTTTAAAAGGGAAAAATTAAAATTTGCTTATCTATTGATTAATGGTTTTAAAATGATAAACAATCAAAAAATTTAAATATTTTAATATATAATTTTCTATCATTTTTAAGTACTTTTAATTATTTATTATTTATTTTTAAATATTTTTTACTATTTTAAATAATATTTTAAATTTATTATTAGGTTGATTAATATCATAAATTATTTTATTTATAAATTATATCATAAAGGGCAAAATAGTCAATACACAAATTTATCACTTCTCAATTCTTCTTATTCCTCTATACTCAACCAAACATAATTTTTTCCTATTCATCTTATTCTCCTTATTCCTATATAATTTACCAAACACAATTTCCTTTAAACCCGGTATAACTCATAAACCCAACCAAACGCAAATTTACACTAATTCCTGCTAATACCATAATCTATACCTATCCCCGGTATAACAAAATTTTCCTTATCCCCGAACCAAACGGTACCTAAGTGTTTATTTATACCACTCAAAGTTGCAGTTTCCCACAAAAGTACTCTTATCTAAAGCTGGGGATCACAATCTACTTAATGTGGAAAAGTTGGTTTTGAGTTAACAAAAGTTATTGTTAAAATGGCATTTCTTTTTTAAGTATAGGTATGTAGGAAGCCAAGTTTCCAAAATGTAAATATAAAATTTTCGATCTTGTTTGGATACAATTTAAATAGACGATTTTTGTCAAATATCTCAAAACAAAAAGAAGGAAGATAATATGAAATGCCTCATACCAATTCCTCCTCAGCATCCAAGTAAGTAATTCCACAACCTTCACCAGATAAGACCTGCGTTTTTCAGTAGCAGTGTGAGATGCACAGAAAATGTAAAACATAAAATGATGAAAATATAAATAATAGGCCATTTAAATTGGTAACCTTTCTGCGGAGCTCTTCCAGACGAATTCTTTCATCAGCAGCATGCTGTAAAAATATACGTTTTTTTCAGTAATTAGAAGAAAATGCTTGAAAATCCAATATAGTTAAATTATCACTTCACAACTCGCAACGATATTCAGCCACATCTGATATTTCAATCGGTGTTTTAAAAAGCCAGTTTACACCAGCCACTAGAAACAGGTCCGACCAAGACTAGTGATTCAGCCACATCTAAAACCCAGAGACCCCACATGAACAAAAAAACTTGTATCTTGAGAATCAATTAAGCCAGTAAACTGGATGGTTCAACCAAACAGGATGAACAATGTGTTTGAGCAAAACCTACAACAATCCTATTATCTCTAAAGCCTTGAAAACCGAGCAGCTAAACCAGCCAGTAAAACCACTCTAGATCAAACAGAAGGCCTTTCAACTTTCCTTATTAAACCAATGTATAGATCATTAAGATAAGATGGTTACTATGAAGATAAGAGTCACAAGTATATACTTTTCTAAAGATGGTTACCATGAAGAAATTATAAAGGAATTTGTCAGGGAACTGTTGGTTTTAAGATTGAAAAGAAAATGTACAGGACATGCAAACCTGATCTACAATGATGAGAGTTCCACTTGCCATCACAGGAATAAATTTCCTATCCAGCTGAAGAAGAACTCTTGTGTCTATGAGAAGGTCCTTATCCATCCTCTCAGGGACTAGTGAACTACCAGAGATATGTAAAAGACCAGAACAAATGTCCAGTATATCGCCAGTGCTTTCAGTAGAATTACGTGGCAAGTTTCCAACCTATGTAACAAAAAAAGTTAATGAATTACTAAAATCAGTTTAGCTCGTAGAACAGAAAACTTAGGAGCTTTTACATGATCGCTGCAAAATCATTTATTCACATGTGGACCACTGCAAAATCTGAGTTTTAAAATATATCCTTTAACAGTTCAATTTCTGATAAAAATATTTGCGGAATTCATCCAACTCACGGGGAAAGATGGTTTTTTATAAGAAAATAAATAAATAAATACATAAATATGGGGGGCAGCTTTGTAAGTACAACAGTTTATATGTAAGATAATAAAGGGTAAATACGAAAATTCCACGTTTGCAGAAATATATGTGTAAAATTTTCAGAAGGTATTTATATAAATATCTCAACAGTTGACAAGTCCGTGAAAGCTTAACTTCATCCTCTGTAATAAAGAAAATACTCAACTGTAGATTGTGCTGCTCCATCCCGCCACTTAGTAAGTTCAGCAGTAGTACATTCGATTTCATTGGGACAGGACCCCTTTATTTTATGTGTTCTCAGATTTTCATCATGCTTGCCTCTATTATCGCAGGAAAAAATAAATGTTCAGACTCAGTAAGACCTGTTGGATGTTAAACTCAAAACCAGTCAAAGAAAACAGGTGAAATACCTGAGATTTAGCTCAGTAGACTTGTTGATAGCAGGCTTACTATAAAGCTCGGATGCATATAGTTGCGAAAAATTGTCCACTGATGATATAGCTACATTGTCCGCTGAGGATGTAGCATCTGTATCTTAAATGAATGCAGTTAATAAGCTTTTATAAGCCAGTAACTGTCGTTTAGAAAGAACAGCACAACTATGATACAGTAAACAAACCTGTTAAAATTTTGGTGGGCTGAGAATTATGGCTCCTTCCTGCCGTTCTGGTCAGGCAATCATTTATGATGGAAAATTTACACTTGCCTCGGTGAAAAGGTGGAGCAGAATGACTTCTTGATCCGACCTTGTAAGACCTCAATGGCCGACAATTTCGTAGTCTATTCAACAAAAATTCACCCAACATATCATGATCTTGGATTTGGGAAATTTCAAACTCTGGAAAAAGGTCATCATTTTTCATGTCAGGAGAGCCTGAAGTTGACAAACCCATCTCCTCGCTTGACTTACCAGAGGCATAGCCACCTTCCAATGCTTTATCCTCCAAACTAAAATCATAGTGCATATCTCTCCCAGGGGCAAAACGAGAATTGTGATCTAGTTCTGTTTTTCTATACCTTACTGGTGAATCTTCAACTTTTTTGTTCCAAGTAGATCTATACATATCATTCATTTCTTCCATTCTTCCATTGAATGGAGAACCAACACTTCTCGACATCTTATCCCATTCAGAGGTAGTTCTTACACTGTCAAAAATCACTTCATGTGATCTAGCATTCAAAGGACAAGGGGAATCCACAAACCAATCTCTAACAGAAGATCCATATCTACAGCCTAGTCTCCTAGCTGCTTCTGTATTCTCTAGGTCACTCTTTACAAACAAATATTGATCACAAGAACTTGACAATCCATCCAATCCCCTAGCTTTTTGGCATTTTCTAAAGACGCTGGACCAATTACTGGAGGAGTCAACATATTCTTTATGAATGCTATTCTCTAGACTCGAAGTTCGAGGTTGATAATCGGCTTCTATAACATCAAAAGAGTCGTGAAGTATAAAATCCTCCCTGAGCTTATGAAACTTGACACCAAGACCACTATCAGCTGCGGTACCTGTTCCTTTCATGCTGAGACAGGGACGTGGAAATTGGTCTTTTTGCATGCCCACTTCGCACTGTGGAGTATCAGTCTGAAAACTCTGATATAATTCTTCATTCAAACTTCTATAATTACTTTTTATGTTTTTCTGCATGAAATTTCCTGTCTCGTACTTTTCTATAGCATTGAGAGTAAGATTAGGAGGGAGGTGATTGTCTAGTAAAAAAGAGCTATCGTCTAACCACTGATGAGAACTGCTGTCCGCACAGGCCATTTGGTCATCTTTGGACTTGAAAAGAGTTTTTGTTCCACTAGTTACACAGGGAGAAGCAGGAGAACTGTTCAAGGAGAAACTTTGACTATCTATAGGCGGTATTCCATCATTCCAATTAACATTTTTATCTTGCACTGTGAAATCCAGGGGAGCAGTAATTGGGCAACAAGAAATAGAGCACCGAGATAAGTTGATATTGCATTTCTTCTTTCTCGTACATGGGCTCTTTGTAACATCCATATCAAGTATGCCTGGCAATCAGCAATGAACACTGAGGAAGTACATAAATCCTCACCCCATAGTGTATACAGTTTAAGATGGTTGATTAAGGGAAATCTTTAACAGAAGAAATAGATCCAGAATAAAATTTATAAGAGGTAAAGGACAGATAATGACAAAAAAAGACTACATAAAGAACAAAAAAAAAAACAATGATACAACTGAAGTACCTTCATTCGGAAGTTCACTTTTAAAAGATAGGCCAGCTTTAGCATCAGTTGATTTTCCTGTGCAGAAAGTGAAAATAAAGCATTCCAATCCCAGTATGACATCAATTAAATACAATATTTATTTAAAGAAATAAAAGAAAAGACCTTGTGATGAGAGGACTAATAGTTGTTTCCAAAAGTTTGTGATGGCTTGATCAAAAAAAGACAAAATAGTATTCCAGTCCTGAAAAAGAAGAGCAACATGAAGAACAGCTGAAAAGAGTTTGACGTATAGCTAATGAAATTAGAACGGAAAGCAAACGGTTAACACAAGATTGCACCTTGAATTCTATAACTGTCTTTGAAGGTTCAAAATTTAGGTCATAGCTAGAAATGGGGCAGCACAAGTTGAGCAGGAAAGCCGGGTACCCAAGAGTCCTTTGCCTTTTCTTGCTCTGAAACTCAAGCTTATCGGTCTTCTGGGCCAATGAACACTGAAAACTAGCTGCCATACTATTAAGCATATTATGAATTGGCCCTTTGCTGACAAATCTCGAGTTAATATCTGAGATTGTTAAGTTTGCCCCAAGTTTCCAAATGATAATAAATAAGGAGGTATTCATTTGCATGCCCCTGTGAAATTTCCATATACATATGTATCCCTGAAAAATCTGAACTTCCATACATGCCCTTCTAAAACTTGATTGTTTACATATGTACCCTTGTAGTCACAAAAATGCCTCTCTTTAGGAAACGTACAAAAGAACAGCGAATGAATTAGATGACAAATATATGGCTATTTTTGTAAGAAACTACAGTTTTGAAGGGAGAATTCAAATTTTATAGGGCTATGTATGTAACCACATGGTCTTCTAGGGACATCTATGTAAAATCTTTCAGAATAAACTATATTTGAGATGAAGAAAAAGGATACAAAGATACTGGAAAGCCTGTAAATAAAGTTCACTTTGGTGAGAGTTCTTACGAATGATCCAAAATAATAAGGTATTTAACTATTTGTGTTATCAACCATTCCTAGCGCAAGTGGCAAAGGACTTGGTGGTTGATACTCGAGGTCCCGAGTTCGAAGCCTAGTTGCTTCATATTTCTAGCTAAGTTTATTTTCAAAATAAACGAAGCGGGTAGCATGCTACCTTTCTCTCTCTCTCTCTCTCTCAAAAAAAAAAAAAAAAAAAAAAAAAAAAAAAAAAAAAAAGATTATTTGTGTTAGTCGATACCTTGGTAGAGAAAGCATCAGATGGTCCAGATATGTATCCAGAAAGAATCATTACTTCGTCAGAGGAAGCAATTTCATGTAAACAATTGGAGACAGAATCCCCAAAAGCATCAGATACTAGCGGCAGAGGATTCAAATGAGGAACCGTGTAAAGCAACTCTTCGTCACTGCATTCACAAGTCATGTCAACAACTGGTGAAATCACTGCCAGCATCCATTGTGCAATGTCAGATGTGCACACCCAATCATCCGCTCTCCAATTCAATCTCATACTTTAATTCCCGACACTCAGTTAGTTGTAGTAGACTTATCGAAATTTTAAAATAGTTTTCATTTGGATGGTTATTAATAAATAGTATGAGAAGGGATGGAGAGCAGATCACCGCTGGTGCACGAGTTGGCATGCTGTGCTGGGTGCAGGCAATATTTTCTCCCACAACTTGTAGGCATCATGGATTAATTTACTTGCCATCAACACAAGAATCACCTCTCAATATCTGCGACCTTGAATGAAACTTGTGGATGGGCAAGAGCGATCCGAAGTACACATTTCTTCACCGAATGGAGCACTTTTTTTAAGCTTCGCAGAACATGATATGAAACAACCACCAAGCATTAGTTTCATTAGTACTAGAGCATCAATGACATTAATTTAAAGTTTTGAACTACATATCAAGAATTCTAGTAGTTATAAGAGAAACCTAGAATGCATGCATTTCCTCCGAACTGGTTGGTTGTAAAATAGATCTCGAACAATGACTGCAAAAGATGAAAATCTATCACAACAAGCACTTTCAACAGCTTAAACATACAAAAGCAAACATATTTCTAAGGGTTAGACGATGCCATCACCTGCTTAAACCTATATCATGTGTCATAGTTATATAAAAAATTGTAGTTGAATAAACATACACTACTATCTTAGTAGCGTAAGTATAGTGAATAATCGAAAAGATAGGTGTAGTGCAGCTGAAGATTGGCCAATCTTGAAAGCAGTAGGAAAATAAAGTGGAGGCAGTCTCCAAAAATCTCAATCATCAGTCAAGTTAAATCTCGTCATGTTTACAAAGGGTCCTGTTTGGCCCAGTAGGAGCTTCTACAAAACAGTTGTTTGAGTAGATTTGTTTGAAGAAGCACTAACAGCTTTTTGTTAACAGACTCCTCAACAGCTTCCTAGAGCAGCAAAAGCAAAAGCTTCAAATTGGGACATTTGCTTTTGGGGGCAAAATCTCATCAGAACTTTCCAGAACAAAAGCTCCAGACATTTTGTTTGTGATACTCCTGATAATTGTTGCTCAGAGTTGCTCATTTACAACCTTGACAAAAATTTATAATGTTGCATGTTATAAATTTGCAATCTTGACAAACAATTTCCTTCCTCTTAGAAAATAAAGACTTGCAGCTCTTTACCAAACAACAGAGCAAGTGTAGTTTTAAGCAATAATGGCAATAGTTAATTTCTTAGATAAATAGAAAATGTACAAGCCTCAACAAATCTAATCCTACTGCAAGAGATACCACTTTATTCAGAATCCTAGCAGCACACTACCAGTGGTTCCCACAGCTTCCCTCTGATCATCTATTCCAAGAAATAAGCATTTTGAACCCTGTATATCATACCAACATATACTTTTAGTATAAATAAAAATTAAAAATAATATATTCCACTTCAAAATCAAAAGAAAGGCATGCCTTTATAATCTTGCAGTATGCATTTGGCCTCCCACGAGCTTTTGTCCGAACTTCCACCAAAGAAATATCAGAAAGGGAACTCAACGCTTCTCCTTTGAAACTCACCTTTCCAGTATCATGTTCCGCTTCATTTATGAGGTGATACTTGGAGGTTGCTATTCACAAAGACAAGAGACACAGAAAATAACAACCATCATAAGGTTGTTCCATTTATCGCCATAGAGATGAAGATTGTATAAAATAGAAAATTATTTTAACGCGCAAACAATATATTGCCTCTAAAATGGTATATAGTGAAACAAATTAACAGTCTCCTTTTGGCCTTCATTTTCAGTATAGAGTAAGAAACCAATCGAGAAAAATAAGTTGCAGCCTGCATTTTCTTTGTCAGTAGCATAAGGGCTGTGGAAGTACTGATGTTTTATGAGTTTTAATACCGAAAGAAGAATGCTTTTTGTTTCTGTAGATGTGAATGTCAATGTTCAATAGCAGCAATCACAAAGACATCCTGATTAATTGGAACTCTTTTGTGTGATCGTAATTATTATGCTAAAACAGATAGAACTTACTTCAAATCAGAGTTAACCTTATGATAGTGCATTGGGTAACGTTCAAAACTAAAGAGAGAGAGAGAGAGAGAGAGAGAGAGAGAGAGAGAGAGAGAGAGAGAGAGAGAGAGAGAGAGAGAGAGAGAGAGATTGCTCAAATGAATCCGCTCTCACCAATTAATCCTGTCCAGAGCACTCCTTTTCTAACTACATTTACTACCAAATCTTTGCGACTCGCCTCAATCCATGTTATTTTATGCTTCCAACATCCTCTTTTGCCTAACATACTTGGACTTTCTTACCCTTTTAACCAGTACATGTAGAGCTCTGTCCTATAACCATACAATCAATTTCACCAAGCTTATCGTACTTTCTCCAAGTTACCCAAGCAGGACACAACCCATTATTGACCCGTCTCGCCCATTTTGTCCTCAAACTACCACTTTAAATGATCGGTACTGATTTTATCAGATTGGTGCTAACGACAAAGTGAACTCATCTACCACTTTAAATGATCGGTACTAATTTATCCGATTGTACTAACAACAAAGTGAACTCATCTACCACTTCAAACGATCGGTACTAATTTTATCTGATTGGTACTAACAAATTAATTTAGAATCCTAATGTCATACTGACTGCTTCAAATGTATAAGAGGGGACCAACAAAAAAACCCAGAAAAAAACTACCGAGTTCTCACCAACTTAGTTTGTTAAATTATTTTCAAAGCAATATGCCATTCTGAAGAATGACTTACAAGAGTTTTTCTTATTGGAGTTGAATAATAGTACTTTCAATAATGTTAAAACTTACAATACATGGTTTCTCTTCTGAATAATCAATTTGTTCAAATTCCTTATTAGGATCTGTAACAAGTTGTAAGGCAACAATAAATACTAGTGTTCCAACTCAGCTTTCAGGAACTGGTTTATCTTTAGTGTTGCTGATTTCACGTCCATAAAGGGGTGAAAAAGGAAAATCAAGCTAAGACAGCTCTTTGTACCAAGAGGAACAATATTTTAATTACATATTCATAAAATAACTTTTTGTATGAAATTGACCATGAGAATTCACTCACAAGCATATAATGCACAGATCAGATGAATAGGAGGTAATAAGCAAAGTTGTAAATGAATTACAGTTTCACTATAAACTATTGCAGTATTTAACCAACATGGAAATTACCATATTTCTGTCCCAGAATGACCAATCCTTCTCGTGTAATACCACAACCTGAAAATATTTGCGAGGCAGGCATGTAGTAAATGTTATTTCAATGCTGAATAAAATCAAAAGCAGAGATTCACTAACCATCATCTTCTACTTTCACATAACATGCTTTGACATTTATGAATACATCGACCTGAAACGAGCATCCCATTGTTATAAGTCAACCAAAAAAAAAAACATTTCTACAATTTCTGCCACAAAAGGATAGATATTAGTAATCTTACTCAACTAAGATAATTTGTTAACCAATACCAAGTCAGGACCTCAAAAACAAATCAATTCACTTCATATTGATGTAATTATTCGGAGACTATATTTAATAGATACCAAAGTAACAACACAATCAAATTTCATGACGAGAAACATCGAAGCAAGGTGAACCTTCTTGTACAAACTATCATATCATATTTTTACCTTGCCACCACACTAGGATAACTTTGTAAACAAAATAAATTGGAAAATCCCAGGAGAGAAGAGTTTTAACTTAATGATATATATAACTTGAGGATTATCCTACAAACCAACCACAACATCCTAAAAACACAAACAACAATTCGACATTATTTGCTCTCTCATTATATCTCATGATCACTATCGCATTCTTCATTTCAAACACATTAAGATACGTGAATGGAAATATTCTGCTAAACATTGGAAGCATAAATTTGTAATTTGTTCATCTCTGAGCAGCTTGTTTTGTAAGACTCTTTAGAAGAAACGTGCAATATCTTTAGTATTAAAACCGCATGTTCAGCTGATGGATAGGATAGAATAAAACGTAAGAGCACTGTTGGGGAAAAGAGGGAGTTTAACAGCTTGTAGAGGGTCAGGGACCCTCCGGCTTATACTTGGTTCCTTGTAGTTTTGCGTCTACTGAAGTTAGTCACTTTGGCCCCATTTGGCACCTAGCATTGGATTGGATAGCACAATACAAAAGACCAATATTAGGGAAGAGAGAGTTCAGGGGTAATCCAGGGGATCCGTTGGGACACAAGGAAGAGTTTACGAATCCACGAATCCAATTCCGTTCAATCCAAAACCCTCTAATGGGAGTCAATAATCCCATTCACGCGGGATTACTTGACCAGATCAGATTTGATCACCCCAACCTTCCTCTATCCATGAGACCTTAAAGCAAGGATTTAAGTATCCATCGACATGGACCGTATCCACCATGCCGTATTGTACCAACAAGATATCGGCACGATACAGCCCCCGTGCCGATGGCACATTTCAAAACCTTTTTTTCTTTAAATTACTAAGTAATTTTCTCAATAAAATTCAAAATATTTGATAAAAATGCATAATAAACAATTCAAAAATTTTGTTGCTAAAGAAAATAAATATTTCATGCCATTATGTGTCGGCACACATGTATTTTTTGTGACCGGTATTCATCGGCACGGCTCGGCACACATCGTGCCGTACCGTGCCAGCAAGTTTTTGGCACGACCACATGCCACGACACTTAAATCCTTGCCTTCAAGTTACTAACCCTCTTTCTCCCCCGACTTAAGCCCTTCAATCTTAGTAATTGGCTCATGATAAGAAGCAAAACATACAGGCTTGACATGTAATAGTTCGTGTGTATAGGAATAAAATTCATACTTTAAACTTGCAGCTTCGATAAAGTTCAAGCCATCAAATATGTGTGTGTGTGTGTGTGTGTGTGTGTGTGTGTGTGTGTGTGTGTGTGTGTGAGAGAGAGAGAGAGAGAGAGAGTATTACCTTCTTAGCACCTGCATCAACACTGTTATATATCAACTCTTCTACAACCCTAGGTAGATCAAACAATACAATGCTCGAATGTAGCGGGCTATGGACATTTCTTGGTAAGCGCTTTATGCTCTGCATTTATGATGTAAACTGAAAGAACAAAGATCGTATCAGACAACCGTATTTACGTAGCACCAGCAAAAACAATCACCCTATTTTCCCTCAAAAATAAAGAAAAAGCAACAATCAAAAAATAATTCCATAATATGAAATTTTATAAGTTTCATATCAAGAATTTCAACGGAGACAAGACACAAGTAAAACAAGCAAACTCCTTCAGAGACTCAATCTTCTTCACAATCATAGTTTTCAAACAGTTTATCTTAGCTTTTGAAAACTTAAACCAAATTCTCTGATCAAAAGAGAAAACATTACAAAGATTAGCATCAATGTAAAAGAAATTTCCATATCACATTCAGTGAAAGAACCCAAGTAATCAAGAAATAATATGTTATATCAAGAATTCAAGTAAGAATAAGACAAATAAAACAAGAAAACTCCAACAATTCGATCTTCTTCAAACTAATAGTTTCCAAACAGTTTGTCTTTTTTTTTCAAAGAAAAAAACTTCAACCAAATTCCGTGATCAAATATCGGCAACAACCAAAAAGAAATTTCATAGTATGGTATCTAAGGATAAATTAAGCACAAATTGAACAAGAAAACTCTTAGTTCTCAAACAGTTAACCAATCCCCTGATCAAAACGACAAGAAATTAGCAAAAAAAGATGGTGACACCCCAAAGTAAACGGAAATTTTCGTGTTTCTTGTACAAATTGGATCGATAAAATTGGGTTTCGAAGAATCCGAGTGACGAACCCTAGATGGAGAATCAGCGATCTTAGATAGAGAGAGAGAGATTGAGAGAGAGAATAGCTTATTAATACCTTGCTGAGAACGGAAAAAATGTTCGGAGATAAAGATTGCTTCTTTCTTTTCTTCTAGGGTTTCGTTGTCATCGTCGTCGTCGTCGTCGTCGTCGTCGTCGTCGGTTCTCCCGGAAAACGAGCGAGGAACGGCGAGGGTTACTACGGCATTTGTAATGGACCCGGTTCACTAAACCAGATTTTTTTTTTTTTTTTTGAAACTGTATAGAGGTTCTATGCCATTTTGAAATAGGCCTCAATTTTCTTGTTGATAAATGCTAAAAGTGCACATTCCATTTAGAGTGTATATTTTACACTCTTTATTTAAGGATAAGATAAATTTTATCCATCACTTCAAAATGATGGGTAAAAAAGCTTCCATTTTTAGATGAGTAGGATGTAAAATGTATACCCACTTTTAGATTTGGAAAAGACTAAGTGTACACCCCAAATAGGGTGTACACCTTACACCCCATCCATCCAAGAGTGGGGTGAATTTCACTAATCACTCTTGAATATGGTGAATTTCATCGGTCACTTCGAAGTGACTAGTAAATTAGTCCCCATCCTTGGATGAAGTGGAATGTAAGATATACATCTCATTTGGGGTGTATATCTAGCATAACTTAAAAAAATTAGAAATTTATTAAATTTATTGATAATTTTAGGTTGATTTGTATAAAAATTTTAGTAATTTTGTGCTTTTGTAAAATTATATTACTTTTCTGTTTTTATAAATTATGTCTAGATTTTGTTCTTATTCCACTTTCTCTCTTCTTTCGCTCTCGCTTGTGTTTTCTTCTTCTTCTGATCCGTCTATTCTTCCTCTCTTTCTCCTCCCGTTTCCTCCTTCACCGTACCCACGTCAATAAAAATCAAAATGGCAATCTAATAAAAGGACAGCAAATTAGATTTCTAAAAAAATACAATGAAAAATAAATTGATAAAATCATAATAAAAAAATAAGAAAGGTTAAATAAAATCAAACTCAAAGCACGAGATAGATTTGTATCGAGTTTCGACCCTTTGTTGGATCTTCATTATATGATGCTTTTTCCGATCAAGCATTGAGCTATTACACTAAGAACTTCTTCTTCTCAAGACGATCACACGTTTTATACTTTTCTGTTTTCTTTTTTATATTTGTATTTTTCTATAATATTTACTCAAACTTAGAGAAAAAGAATTGAACACTCCTTGAGAAAAGATGGGCTTAAGTTGAGAAAAGAAATACAAGCTAAAGGGACGATTAAAACAATCCACCAAAGCTCTCTATTTATAGCCAAAATCCAACAACTTGACTGTTGTAGAAATCATAACTTTCGAGAGTTCGAATCAGGTTTCAGGCACCCCACTTCCATAATGAACTCGCACCGAATTTTTAAAACAATTCATTACTGTACTTTTAGACACCGGTATCAAGTTTTCGTCAATTAGTTATGATAACCAACTCCACCTGCTCCGCATAGAAGAAAACCAATGCGAAACTTTTTATAGTTTGGGCGCCCAGATCCTGTTTCGAGCGTACGGAACCATTGAAATAATGATTTCGGTTCTAAATAGTGGAGCTCGAAACACGCAAAACTATTAAAACTCAAATTTTAAACTTTTCGGATGCTTAGAACAACTTTCGAGCACTCGAATTCACTTTCAGACTCACCTTTGGTCGCTTGATTCGTGAGGCACAGGCGAGGATTAATTAGAGAATCGATCTATGTCCAGACCAGTATAACTCGACCAACGATTTGGCTTTGGTTCGCAAGCATAATAATCGCGTAGATCATAATGAACCAATTATGATAAAAATTTTATAGTCCAACCAAAAAATAATAATAAAAAAAGCATATCTTCATTTGTGTTGTTCCTCACTACTATTTATTCAATGTTAGATGATACTCAAAACTAAAAAAATTGTATCTAAGGTTGGAGGCTTAGAGGCTTAGAATTATTTGTATTTGTAGGCTTTGGAGATTGAACGCGCGACTCCAAAAATATCAACATTCACATCTATTTTAGCATCAAAATTATAAGATCGACATTTTTGACTTTGGTGAAATGAGGGCCAAAATTAGATTCATGAATCTCGCAAGCTTCTCGCTATCCAGCTTTCTGCTTTCATGTAATTCTTTAGCCTACATTCACATTCACAATAAAAAATAAAAAACAATGCTATTAATACACTTCAAAATAAGATTTATATCTTACACCTTTTGTTATGACAAAAGTGGAAAAGATCTATTTCGTTGGGTGTGAAAATACCAAAAGAGAATCAAGAAAGAGATAAGAAAAATAAAACACATAAAATTTATATGGTTCGGCCACTGGCCTACGTCCACAGACGAAGACGGAGCAAAAACTTTATTACTGTCGAAGGCGAAGTACAAAAGAAATCTTTCTCTGAAAACACGAAGCACCAAATACACGCGATATGCCCCAAAAGAAAAACAAAATTAATTAGAGCTCCAAAGTGCAACATGCACTGCTACTCAGCTCCAAGAGAAAAAGGCTCTGCTTGCTCTCTCCATAATGCTGCCGTGGCTGTGACGATAGGCGGCTGCTTCGTGACGATCCACACCCAAGGAGCAAGGGAATAACTTGGATCTAATTGAGAGCTTGTGTAGTGAACCGGAATTTTGGTATATAAATAAATGTAAATAAAATGGTATGAAATGCTATTTTATTGAATTTATAGAAGTAAAGGATGACCTGAAAACGAATTGGGCCCAAATCGGGATTAGAATGTGAGATCTTGAATCTTACATGAGAAAGTGGGCCCAGATTGTAAGTGGAAAATTCACAGTTTCGGAAAATTCCGAGAAAATTATGGCAGCTCCGTAAATGTGTTTTAAGGCCACAGTAAAAGTTTCGCGTTGATCGGACACCCGGATAGTGAGAACGGGCTCCGCTAGTGAAATTAAATACAGTGAGACTTTTGGCAACCCAGAGAGGGTCCAAACTGAAAAGTTTAAGTATCAGGAGGTAAATTAAGTTAAACTGTGGCTGCCCGTCAAATTTGAGCGAAAACGGGCGAGAAATAGGCAAGAACGGACGAAAACGGGCGAAACTAGGCTTGGGCCCAAGTTTCGGGCGCCCGAAAATGAGTTCCGGGCGCCCGGAAAGTACTGTAGCAAACCGGTTTTCGGGCTGCAGCGAACCGGGTTTTTCCCACTGTAGCGAACCGGTTACTGTAGCAGCCCGGTCCGGACTTCGATGCGCCCGAAAGTTACTGTAGCGCGCCCGAAAGTTACTGTTGGCACGGATCCCGAGGCAGTGGCACGGATCCCAAGACAGTTGGCACGGATCCCGAGGCAGTTGGGACGGATCCCGAGTCGGCGGGCGCGAATCCTGAGGCACGAGCGCGAATCCCGAGGCATGGCTGCGCGCACAGCGCGCTGTGGCCCGAGGCGCGCGGGGTAGGTGGGGAACGCCACGTGGCGTCTCCCCATTGGTCGCGGCGACCGAGGGCGGCAGGCGTGCGCGGGGAAGGCGTGGCGGCCCTGGCGCGGGGTCAGCGGGGGTGGCCACGTGTCGGCCCCCCATTGGTCGGTCAGCGCGACGCGACGCGCTAACGCGACGCGACGCGCTGACGCGACGCGACGCTGCGGCCGGTGTTAGCAGGGGCGCTAGTGCGGTCCACGTGGCGGCCAACGATTGGCCGCCGCTGTTCGGTGGTCGCGGTGCACGGGTCCAGGGACACGTGTCGTCCTCTGGTTGGTCGAGCAGTGCTGACGTGGCGCCTAGCTGGCAAGGCGTGGACCGTGGACCGCGGCTGGGGCGGTTACTGTAGCCGCCCGAAAACTTTCGGGCGCCCGAAAGTTCGGGCTTGGCCTATTTAGGCCCGAATGACCCCTTTTTCTCCTTTTTCTCCCTGTTTGGCTTCACCCGAGCGTACCAGGAGAGGGAGAGGGCGATTCCGCCTGGGGTTTTTGAGGGCGCACGAACGCGCCATGGACTCCGTGGAGCAGCGCGTCGGCGACCTCGTGAAGCGCGCGAAGTGTTCCAAAAGTCAGATGGGCGGCGCGGCGTTGTCGAGGTAAATCCCGCGTATTATTTTGCGGTATTTTTGACACAATTTTGGAAAGTCCTTTTGGACATTGGATTTGACCCCATGCTCTTATGCGTGCTAGGGACCGTGTTTTACTGTGCCGTTATACTACGCGGACTGTCGCGAGCATTTTGGGCGCGCCTCGTTTTGCGTGCAAGCCTGTAGAAATAACGCACCATTTTGCATGCGGATTCGAAGAATATGCGCAGTTTTGGACGCAACTCGAAAAACGTGCACCGTTTTACGTGCAACGTTGAAAAGGAACGTGTACCGTTTTGCGTGCTAAAATAAGATATGTGCTCCGTTTTGCGTGCGGGTTGGACTAACGAACACCGTTTTGCGTGCAGACTCTAATGTTTGCATTGTTTTGCGTGCAGGACGAGAAAAATATACACCGTTTTGCGTGCAACCCCCCAGTGAGGTGTGCACCGTTTTGCGTGCCGATTTGAGGTACGTGCACCGTTTCGCGTGCAGATCGTGTTGTCGCGCACCGTTTTGCGTGCCATCGCTAATGTTATGCATTGTTTTGCGTACAGGATTAGAAAAATGTGCACCGTTTTGCGTGCAACCCCATAGTGAGGCATGCACCGTTTTGCGTGCAAATTTGAGATACATGCACCGTTTCGCGTGCAGATCGTGTTGTCGCGCATCGTTTTGCGTGCCAGCTGAAGTGGCGCGCATCCTTTTGCGTGTGGGTTTTTAATGACATGCACCGTTTTGCGTGCAGGATTGAAGGACGTGCACCGTTTTGCGTGCGGATTCGAGGAATGTGCACCATTTTGCGTGCAAGCTCGAGGAGACAAGTGGAATCGCGCGGAGACCAATTGCAAGTGTCTACAAGCAATTGGGGACACCACAAGGTGGGGGATTCTACCGAAATTGGGTGACCTTTTCTCTTGTTCCTTTGCTTTTCGATTCGAAGCATGGTAGTAGCCTGTTAGAGGCGTTAGGTAATTATGATTATGATTGCCTGTGTAGATGGATTCAGATGAAAAAGTGCAACTGTTGGTTGCCAGAGTTAGAGGAATAGATGTGCATGTGTAAATGAAAACAGAGGAAAGGTGCAACTGTTGGTTGCCAAAGATATATGATGAATATGCATGCGTAGAAGTAATTACTATTTGATGAATGAAATGAAAATAACTGCATGAATGGAAAAGGATTAGCTATTATGATGGTGATCATGTTAGGGTATAACCCTAGGAATCACGTGACATAAGGGAACAACAGTTGTTGGTAGTAAGACTAGGAGAAAACCTAGTATAGGGGTTTAACGAGTGACATCAACTTAGGAGTTATCCTAGGGTGGATGAGTGGCGTGGTCTTAGGTAATAACCTAAGGACACTGGATAGAGTGATCAATATAGAGTCAAGGAACTCTAGGCCAATGATGACATGGAACTTAGGTAAAGAGAACCTAAGGTGAACTAGTGATCAATATAGAGTCAAGGAACTCTAGGCCAAGGATGACATGGAACTTAGGTAAAGAGAACCTAAGGTGAACTAGTGTTCAATATAGAGTCAAGGAACTCTAGGACAAGTATGACATGGAACTTAGGTAAAGGGAACCTAAGGTGAACTAGTGGAGTTTGAACTCACAGACAGGATATTAGAGTCAGTGTAACTCTAAGATAAAGTGGAACAGGAAAATAGAGTTAAGTTAACTCTAGGATTCAATAAGGAATCAGGAAAATGAGAAAAGTGGATCAAGTGTGGAGACATGAAAGGGAAAACAGGAAATTGGAGTCAGAGTAACTCTAAGTTAAAAGTGAAATCGAAAAATAGAGTTAAGTTAACTCTAGGATTCAGTAAGGAATCAGGAAAGCGGGATAAGATCCCAAGGTTGAAGAATTAAACAAATATAACCCTAGAGAGTCATAGGGTGTCTGGGCAAATGGACAATAACTTTAACTTCAATTTGAGTTAAACAAAAGAAAGTGAAATGTGTAAGAGTCCAGGAGACTCTCTGGTTACCCGTGTGGCAAGACCTAGGGTAAGGGATGAAAAAGTGGTTAATAAGCAAGACAAGCAAATTGCTCAAGATAGAGCTAAAATTTGGTTAATAAGCAAGACAAGCAAATTGCTTAAGATAAAGAGAATGAAAAGAGGATATAAATGACGCCTTCGAATTTGAGACTCGTCAAGTGGAGCAGGACTCCCTGGGCAGTGACCCGTCGGACGAGGTACTTTCGAAAGGCTTAAAGTTAAAAGCAAGCTAAAAGTGGCTAAAAAGCATAAAGAGAATGTAAATGGCGCCTTCGAATTTGAGACTCGTCAAGTGGAGCAGGACTCCCTGGGCAGTGACCCGTCGGACGAGGTACTTTCGAAAGGCTTAAAGTGAAAGCAAGAGCTAAATGCTCAAAGGAAAGAGAAAGAGATTTGCCAGTGGCAAAAAGGGAGCTATAAGCTCGAATAAGAAAGAAAAGCAAGTGTTCAAAGGCAAAGAGGCTAAGAACTAAAGTAAAAGAGAAAGAAAAAAGAAAAGAAAAGAAAGAAAATTAAAGATAAAACGGGCGGATCTACGAGTGAAACGCGGCCCATGTTGGAGCAGTTGGCAGTGCCCCTCTCCCGGGTAGAGACCCGTTCGGGACGTTTCTTCCGTAGGACGGGGTAACACTTGCGGGTGTTATCGGCAACCTTAGAAATCTTATCTTATCGTAGCAGGACTACCGGGCTGGGGCCCGTCGGATAAGAATTTCTGAGGGTTAACTTAAACTAAAGCACCAGAATCTAAAGAATAAAGGAAACAGAGTGGCCAAGGTGGCCGGGTTAGTTTGACCCTGTATACAGCGGCATAGTGGCCGAGTTGGTGCTTAGTAGCCTAGTATGACTAGACAGAGTAGTGCTGGGTCGATGATTATATACAGACAGTGATATATTATTTTGCATAGCTGCATTTGATATCGAGGATTTTAGTTTCCTAGCACTATTATTATTGCTTCCATTGGACCAAGTGGTGTAGGACACGTTATCTCGATGGTTGAACCCACTGGGAACTATGTCGTAGTTCTCACACCCCTTGGGTGACTCCCCCTACAGGTTCAGGTATGGATGCAGCGATCGCGACGGTTCAGAGGCAGACGACGAGGTATACGACAGGGGCAAGGGCCCAGCAGCATAGAGACTTAGAGGGTCTAGCAGAGGTATCCCATTTATATATTTCTTGAGTGAACCTTGTATGGTGAGGAATTTATGTAAAAGAATTGTAATAATTTATTTGCAAGTTAAAAGATGTAAAGTGTAATAAAGTAATGCATGGTTCACTCTTGTATGCTTTCATTTCCGCATTAACTGTTGTTATTGAATGAAAGTTTTAAATTTGTAGTGATTTTTAGTACCCTGATATTGAGCTTCCGCATACACTTGTTGTGTTATTATGGATGTTACCGTTCCTTTCGGGTAGGAAAAGGTCTTACCCGATTGGCGGGTCTGTTGGCGTGCCCGAACCGTACAAATTGGCGGACTCGGGGCGTGACAGCTTGAGCTCTTCTAATGAAGCCGTAGCACGTATATATAATATAGGGCTCCGAACTAGAATTTAATTAAATTCTAATTTAATTCTAGTTGAATTGGACTTTTACTAACAATCCAAATAGTTCAAAACAAATTCAAATTATATCTTATACTAATTAGATTAGGATTTAATATTAATTTAGATAACTATAAATTTAAACCAAATTATAACACCTTTTATATTCAAGAGTCATCATTATATTATTTGTCATATTAATTTTTTAAAACTTTTTTTATATTTTTATTAAAATCTATTTAAAATTTTGTGAATTTTAGAATAGGGGTGTAAGACGTACACTCCTTCGTGACACGCGTGTGGAGCAAATGACAGTTGTTACAGAAAAAATAACGAAAAGTTTAGAGAGTGTTTGGCTGAAAAAAAACAGTAAATAATAATTTTTCATGGAAAAAAAATTATCAGAGGAATTTTTTTCTTATATTTTGTAGTGTTGATTTGTAGAAAAAAAAAGAAAAGAGAGAAGCTTTTCATCAATATTTATTTAGTTGAAAGAAAAAAAAATCACATTTATTTAGTTTGATGAAAATAAATAGGGGCAATTTTTTATATACCCCTAAAAATTTTCCTGTTTTCAGATTTACCTCTCTTACAAGGTTAATATTAAAATTACCCTTCTTACGTTCCAACTTCTTCCCAAAATACCCCTGAAGTTAACTCTAGTTTAACCCTAGTTAACTTAACAAAGGGAAACGGTATGGGTATTTTTAATAACGGTGAAACGTATGAAGGGTATATTGAAAAGAAAAAAATAAGAAGGATAAATCAGATATTTCTTCAGATTTCAGAGTTACACAGATAATTATTCCAAATAAATAAATAAATAAATAAAAATATATATATATATATAAATTTATGCGGTTTAAACTTTTATTTTTCATCAAAAATCGATGAAAAATAAAAACACTTTAATTTTTTTCAAATATATAAAATTTGAAAAAAAATATATTTTACAGCCAACAAAACGCACTAGTAACCAAAAAAAAAAAGAAAAAAAAAAGAAAAAAAAAATCTATGTAGTATCGACTGTCTCTAGCGTAAGTGACAAAAAATTTGATGGTTGATATCTAGTGACAAAAAATTTGATGGTTGATATCCGAAATTTCGAGTTTCAAGTGTAGTTGCCTCACAATTCGAGTTTATTTCAAAATAAACGGAGTAGAAAATTAAATCTATATGGTACTAAAGTAGAAAAGGGAGTAAACGACAGGGGGGATCTGAAATTTTTCCTTTTATATTGGGAAAATATAATGTGTGGGGGTCGGGGAGCGAACGGAATAAGCGGCGGCCCTTATAAGTGAGGTGAGCGACGCTCTCTCTCTCAGGGGTTTTTAGGATCGCTCGTTCCTCGTCTCCCTCTCGATCAAAAAAAAAAAAAAAAAACCCTAATTCCCACCCACTGATCCCTAATTCATGGAGCCGATGTAGAGTTCTCGGCTTTTTGATTCCTTGCGATCTCATTTTCCTCCCGTTTGTAGAGATCTGGTGATTATTGTGGTGTTTCTCACGAACTCTACGAATTTTGATTCAATTTAATGAATTTTATCGGAATTTCGAAGAATCAATTCTGAAATTATCAGAATCTGGTGATCGAGCTCACTTTTTTGCTATAAATTTTGTTTCAGGTGCTAAACGAGCGAGTGTGCATTCCAAAACCCTAGTTTTGGTCTCGGGGCTTCGTGATATCTGAGGAATTTTGTGATTTTGTAATTGGATCTTGGTGTTGGTTATATGATTGAATCTGATATGTGGGGGGTTGATTGAGTGGAGAAGTGGTTAGCCCTACAGGGGATTGAATGGAATCATTTGATCTCAATACCAGTTTGCCTCCTCGGAAGCGGCTGCTTGCAGGATTGAAGTCAGGGAATGTAGCTCACGATTTCCCATTCCCTATTCCTCTTTCTTCTACTGATCTTGGGGCTCAGCTTCGCGATGTTATCAACTCGGCCACTGCTTCCCCTGAAGAGATCATTGGGGTGGCCAATTCGGTAGCTTTGGCCGCTGCCGATGTTGCAGCTAATGCTAGGGCAGTTGCGGTAGAGAAAGCCGCCATAGCTGCGAAGGCTAGGGCTTCTGCTAAGAGCGCCTTGGAGCTGCTCGATAAAATGTCGAGGAGAGAACGAAAGGGCCGGCAAACTAAAGCCAAGTTGAAAAAGAAACATGTCCCTGTTAAACTCTTCTATAAGACCAAGCGGTCTGTGGCGAGCAGAGAGAGCCTGGAAAATGATGAAGAGATTGCTCGGAGATTGCATAGTGCTATGAATAGCTCACCGAGAATTTCAAAAAATAAGCAAAAAAGGAAGCTTTGGAGTAGTGAGAATGAAGGGTTATCTGGCGAGCACAATAAGAAGCCGACTATTTCTTGCGGTGGGTTTATTCAGTCAAGTAATGGATGTAAGGTGGATAAATCAGAAGGGAGAATTGTTATGTGTAACCAAGCTAGGGTTTTTGGGACGGGGGAGGACTCCGGCTATTCAACAGGAAAAGATCAACTCAACCCTATTGTAGGTTCTCAGAATGAAAGAGTTAAGAGAAAAAGGTGTCTTTTAACGCAACTTAATGGTGTAGATACTGGGAAGCCTAAAGAAAAGTTGGATTATTCAGAAAGAAGCAAGTATACCGATGAACTCAAAGTATGAAATGTCTGAAGGATGGTTTAGTAGCTAAAAATGCATCTACGTAAAGATGCAACAAGTTCAAAGCATCACAGTGTTCCTATGATATCCAGATCTCGCATTTGTTGACATGTTTTAAGGTGATTAGCGAGGTAAATTAAGTTTTATCTATAAATGCATGCCTTTCGCTTTTTGTGTGCTGTAGATTTAAGTTTATCTTCCACTATGACCTAGATAGAGAGGGATAATAGATTTTCTTCATCAAGTAGTTGCTTGTATTTTTGTTTTAATAATATGAAGAGCTTGCTTTACATTCAACAAATGATCAAATGCCTTTGTTACTGTACTCAAATTATTATTTTTTTCGCATTCCTTACTTGTTGCTCAAATAATGTTATTTGTTTAACTCACGTTCTTCTTGTAGTTCTTACTATATCTGCTCAAATAAATTTAGTTGTTGTTTGCATATGTTGTAGTTTGTTAAGTTTTTGAACTATTTAGTGAATTAGTCAGGTCTACCAGGAACTCTGTTTTGGTTGCCTAAATTGGTAGTTTCCCATGGCTTAATCTTGGGCTCACATAATGTTAGCCATGCTTATAATTGGAGAAGGGACACAAGGATTCTTTGCGATGAAATTTATTAAGCACATCGCAAGGAAACTATATCATCTATTACTGCAAGCTATTTTGGAAAAGTACGTCTAGAACCCGGCATGAGTTTTTTAATAAAACATGATAGTCAAATAGGGATGCAGGTAGATTTGGTCGAGTAAAATGACTGCTGATGACCCCGTCGAATCTGTTGTGCTTGCTCATGAAACGTGCATTTATGGTTAATGACATGACTGGGGGGCCTGTTTGGCCTCACTGCAGCTTTTGCACGACTGCCGTTTGACTCTGTTCGAAGAAGTGTTACCAGCATTTTTACTAAAATTACCTCAATATTTTCCATGGCATCAAAAGCGGAAGCTTCAATTGGAGCTGTTGCTTTTTTGCCCAAAAAGCTCGTCTAAGCTCGCACCGGTGCAAGCTTCATATCTTTTGTTTTGGCCAATGACTGAGAGCTTCTGCTTGCCAGAGTGGAGAAGCTGCTCTGGAAACCACGGTAGATGGGCAATGTAGAACCCTTTGCTTTTTTGTATATCCACTAAAACCCGAGTGTGCAGGAGAAGCATTAGATTTGAATTTCCAAGTATTATGTGCCTGCTCCCCATTTCAATACAAGAATTACTTGGAAACTCTTTGAGCTAGCTGGAGATTTTGTTGGTGTGCTATTGGAAGTATTAACAATTTTTTTTTTCGACATCCTTCCAACAGCTTCTTGCTATAGCAAAAGCAGAACTTCAAATTAATGCTTTTGTGTGGTCTCATTCCAACATCTCACCAGAGCGAAAACTCCAGAATTTTTGTTTGTCAAGCACACATCAAATAGGCACTAGGTTTCACCCTGACTGTATCTAATATAAGGATTATTACAAACACCAAAGCATGAATCTCCCTAAGGTAACTTAAAAAAAATGCCCTGTTTCAACAAATTTGATCGGGAATGGACGGTCCAACTGTTAGGAGTTGGCTAGTGACATTATCTTAATGTACTACCCATTTTTTTAGTTGGTAAAAAGGATCAAAATGACTTAAATTTCCTGTCGATCTTGTCAAGTTATTGATGTTGTACTTGTAGTAGGATTAAAGCTTACTTCCGAGCATCTTTGGAGTACTAATTATTCTTCAGTTATTTAGCTTAGCTTTTTCTCTCAAAATTTGTAACTTACTTTGATGTTTAGTAATGCTCTGTTTCATTCTGTTAATTGATGCCTCTTGTTACCTTTTTCTCACATTCTGTTTAACTATTTAACCTTGAATGTTGGATATGTTGTAGTATCTTTACCTTCAGTTAATTGATTTCCTCATCAGAATTCCAGGCTATTCTGTCCACCTTGTTAACACTCCTAAAAGAAAATGATTTTATTGATTTCCTTTTCATTCACCACCTGTTTGTATACATGTGCCTACTATCTGCTTTCCACTATAATCTATCTATACCTCTATACGATTTTTTCTATTTCTTATCCAAAATTTTCTTCTATTAAAATTTTTTCGATTCTTCTCTTTTCCAACTCTCAATAATTAATTGTAAACTCTTCTCATTCCCAACCCCCAACTCTTCTTATTTCTAATTCTCAATGAATTAATTGTAGACTCGTTTAATTTCCAACCCCCAATAAATTAATTGCGGACTCGTTCTATTTTCAAATTCCAATGAATTAATTGTGGATTCGAAACCCAACGAGTCACTTATACTCATAAAATTAAATTCTACACACAACTTGCATCCAACTACAAAAATTTTTATGCTATAACCAATATCATTCTCTCGTCTCTCGCTCTCCCTCTTTTTTGAGTTATTCTTCTTCTCTCCTTCTCTCTTTAACCCACCACCTCCTTCTTCACCATCTTCATTGGCTCCGTTGGCAACAAAGTCCTCTTCCTCGATCCCTCCATCCTCAAGCCTTGTTATTTTCTTTCCACCGCGGAGAACCTCCAAGCCTCCTCCTCATTCTCTTTCAAGGTCAAAATCTCCACCGTCCATTTCATGGCCATCCTTGTCTAATCCGACTCTTCATCTTTGAAATTTTCTACTTCCGACCTCGCCGAAACTCTAGACCCAATTCTCGTCTTCCTTAGTCACACGGAGGGCACTGCTCATGATCAATCCCTACCCATCGCCGCCACGGCTATCGCGACCCGCCGATCAGAATCTTTCACTTCTCCGTCTACTCCTCCTCCTCCTCCTCCACCGTCGTTGCCTTCACCGTAACTCATAGAACGTGCGCTCTCTCCCCGTAACTCATAGAACGTGCGCTCTCTCTCTAAACTTTATTAAATTTTTATATATGTTTTAGATTTTAATCTCGAGTGAATTAATATTCTACTCCGATTGCTGCTGTCAGATTCTTTTATTAAAGTTGAGAATGATTATTTTTTTTTTTCTGATATATTGGTACGGAAGTTTTAAAACACAATTATTAAAATTTTTCTATATAATTTTTTATTTTCGTTTATGTCACGCCCCGGGTGTGAACCAGAACCCGGGCTTGTCCACAGATCCGTCGTGCCCACGGTATTTCCCGTGTACACGAAGCGCTGGTAACCTGCTCAGATATATAAATGAAATAATAAAGGAGCATAAAAGCAGAGCTAAACTAAAACTAGTACATCTCAGACAAATGCTGGAAATAAAAGTACAACATAACTCTCAAATATACATGTGTCTCTCCCAGCTCACGAAATAAATACAACCAGCTGGCCGCAGTCAGACCCAAAATAAAAGAAAATACAACCGTCTGAGTGTACAGGGGATACATCAAAATCTACCGAACTCAGGATCAGGGAAGCAGCTAGCTAATCAACGATCCTCTTACCTCGGTCCAGGGAAGAGGGTCCCGCAACTCCCGCAGAGGACTCTGCAAAACAAAGGGGGAAAAGAAGAGGAAAAAGGGGTGGGGGTGAGAACTACTATAAAGACAGTAGCCTCCCCTAGTGGGTAAACCTCAACTCAAACATGCCCACTAGGACTACCAGAGGCTAAAATAATAAAGGTGGTAAACTATAAGTATGACTACTGATAAAAGCTACCACTAATATGCCTCTACATGCCCAGCTAAAGGATAGCTAAATGTATGCATCAGAATATCAAAGCCTGTCTGACAAAATCCAATCTATGCCCCAGTAAACGCTGGTACTGCCTGCGGTGCCTGCCAAATCGGGTATGCCAGCCTACGCATAACACCGATAGGGGATAGGAGTCTCAAGGACTCAAGTCTGTATATCGCGCACTCCGGAGTGGCCCTCGAGGGGAGCGACCCACACGAGGAAAAAGCCTGAGTAATAAGTATCCAAGGAGAATAAGTCCGCAGGGCTGGATCATGACACTGATCTATAGGGAAAAGCACCATCCACTAAAAGAACCCGAAATCCTCTCCCCGATCTGATGCAATAACAACTGTCCGGTCAACCGCCCAAAATCCGCGGTTGCCGCAAATCCCTGCCATCACAGCCTGTCCGTCCCGAAACCCAAGTATCTGACTACACTATCCCAGCCCCTGCTCTAACCCGAGCATGATATCCCCTATGTCTAGATAACTGGAGAAAATAAAATCATGGTTTCTCCTAAGTCAATTCCAGCATGATAGTGCAGCAGAAAAATATGGCCTAACTAGGTGACCATTCAAGCATGCAAAAGTCCTTTTTCTTAACAATATAATTTCAGTGTTCCAATTCTCACAAGAATTACAGTATGCCTTTGTTTAAATATCAGAAGTACTAACGTGCCATAAGCGAATTTATACACATGCATTGGTTTCCCAATTATACATAAAACATGATATGGTTTAGCCGATTATTACCAAAAAGGTTTAAGCAATTGTTCCCAGGGATTCTAATCAACTTAACACTTGCAAGAATTACCATTATTAGCACCTAGTCCTCTAAAGGTGCAAGTATCAACCATAAGTCCAATTCTTCCAATTTAAGCATGCCATCATCATTCCACTAGTATACTAGCAACATTACATAAGACTAGCTCCAATATGCCTAGTGGGTTATCACAAGTAGGAGGTTAACAACGGTACCCACCTCGAGCGCTAAATCCTGGTCCCCAAAGGTGCAGTCCACGCTCGGCCAAAACCAACTCTACAACACTGCACAAAATTCCCCAGAAGAATAAACATATTTTAATCACACCTTGCCTCACAAAATCTGTCCCAAAATACATAGTCCAAAGTTCCACTGTTTTCACCTGCGAAAAATACCCGGAAAAATCCACGAAAAATACTGTCGCGATCCTCGCGACGAACCCGTCGAAACGAGTATCTGCACGTTCAATTCCGAGTTTTCTACGCTGAGATAAAAATCCGGCAAGGGGAACACCCCAAAACAAACTGTCCAGAAAATCTGTAACAAAGAACCACAGTAAAAGGAGACTTTCACCTTTGGAAAATATTCCAAAAATTCAGGAAAAAAATCCAGGAGATTCCTTGCGAAGTGAAGATGAAAAATGCCTTTTGAATCGCCCCGTTCCGACGCCTGTGCGAAAAGATACGGCTAGAACACCGCAGTGCTGTTCAAGAATCCGTGAAGAAAAATGGATCAAATGGGTGCTCAGAAAACTCCAAGGTCAGCACGGAAATCGAGGAACCTCAAAACACAGGAGTTGAAGTCCTACCTGTCGTGAGTCCAACGGCGCAAGAATCGCCGGAAAAGGAGGTTGGGGTGAGTCGGGGGAGCCCAAACACTGAGAAGGGGCGAAGCGAGTCGCCGGAGAACGAGCGTCGCGCCGCGCCGTAAAATAGCGAACCTCGGGGTGCGTGCCTCCAAAAATCCTCCAAGTCCTCCAATGGATAGTGCTCTGTGAGAGGGAAAACTCTTCTGAAGACTCCACATCGAAAAGGTGTCTAAAAAGCCCAAAGAAGACACAAAGAAGCCTATTTTATAGGCTCAGCCCACTAGCTGTTAGTGGGCCGGATTCGGGCACAACTTTCGGGCGCCCGAATTCGGAAGAATGGTCGGACCCCTCCCCGTCCGACGCGCCCGAAAGATTGTGATGACGACACGTGTCCCCATAACACGGGACAGCGGTGCAAAGCCCTCCGCTGTGCGCCACGTGTCCCGCCGCGGTCAGCGGGGTGGGTATGGCCCGCCACTCGCGTCGCGACGCATGGCGCACTCGAGTACGGCCGCCCTCTCGCGTCGCGACGCGTGGCGTACTCGAGTGCGGCCGACCGCCGCGTCAGGCGCCCCCTGTGCGCGCTCCATCCCGAGGCGAGCCCTCACACACTCCGTGGACCGCGCACCCCAGCGCCCGCCAATCAGGGATCGAAACGTGGTTCCCGCTCAGATCCCTGCACCGGCGTTCAAACCGTGCACCTGCCGGTCAAAATCCCGTGGACCGCGCACCAAAGGCCAGCCTATCCTTGCTTGCCACGTGTCCTGCGCCGGGCTCATGCACCCAGCCGCGCCGCTCCGTGGACCGAACGTCGCGAACCGGCCAATTACAGGCGCCACGTGGCAGCCGGCGGTCCACCGACACTCCCCATGCACCGAAAAGGCCCGAAAACTTTCGGAAGCCCGTTTTTGGTCATCCGGACTCCAAATTTAACCAGCAAATAGCCGTTTTCAAGCGTTTTTCCGCGCTGAATCCAAATCCAACCTCCGCTTGGCCCGAATCATTTTCTAAAATTCGGCAAATACAGCCGAAGGCCAAATCTGCTACAAAAATCTCGCAGGGTCCATCTGTGGCACTCCTTTGATACACCATGGGCCAGACACCATCACTAGGTGTTATACACAGTGGATTCATCGGAAAATTGCATGGGAAAAACCAGAACACTATAGTTTATATTATGATAAAAAAAATATAAAAAAAAATATTTTGATAATATATATTCGTCGCATCGCGTGGATAACTACACTTTTGAAGTAATTTCACTTCCTCCGAAGTGTTAGGATCTGTTTCGCTCGACTTCTTGGACAGGTTTTTTTTTCTTTTCTTATTCTGTTTTTTTTTTTTTTTGTAGTTGAGTTCCTGCTATTTCGGGAGGCCAAGAAGTGCTTAAAGCTTAATAGGAAATAACCTAAAATTAGATAAATTATGTCACCTATAGGGGCAAGTGAGACATTAAAAATGAAAAGGACAAGCACAGTAGAGATTAAATTAATGATGTCACCTGTACCACTAAGAAAGCCCTTAAAAATGAAAAGGACTACACATAGAAATCTGTATCATTCTCTAAACTGTTAAGCTCAATGCAATTACATTACATAAGTACAATAGAAAATTAATATTTTTTCATACTAATACGTTATTCTGTATATTATAATGAGTCGTTTATAATATATTTTTTATTACTTTGGTGTTCTGCCACCTAGGATTGAAATTCAAAAAAAAATTTCAAACTCATCTAAAATGCCCAATAAAAAATGTGTTATTTTGTAGTTAGTATAGTTCATCCTACATAGTGCAAAAACAAACATATCTAAAATATGAACTAGGAATATTATTATGTAGAAAAATGTTAGCTGTACCATTCCCCAAAAAAAAAAAAAAAAAAAAAAGTGTACATTTTGCACCACTTAATTTAGATTCACAAATTTTTCATAGTTTTTAATATTTTATAAAAAAGAATGGACAAGTCAAAGTCTTAATAATAATAATAATAATAATAATAATAATAATAAGAATATATAATCAAATCTTATTTGCAAGGGCAAGTTAGATTTGGTTTCTGTCCCTTTTGAAACCTCTCTCTCTCTCTCTCTTTCTCTATTGCCTACATATTTTTTTTTTTTTTTTTGAGAGTACTATTGCCTACATATTAACAATTAGTTCTTGTACTATGTGTGAAGTAGCAACAAGTTGAAGGACTTAAGAGCGAAGTGAATTAATACCAAGAAAAAATGCTTGGTATGGGTAGCATTGCTCTAATACCATTGGAAAATGCTATTTATACATTCGGGTTTGTAAATTTTACTACCATATTTTAGAATTCACAAAATTTTAAATAATTTTTTATAAAAATATTAAAAAATTAATATGATAAGTAGTGAAATAATAAATTTTGAATGAATAAGATATAAGATATAGGGATAATTGCCTGTGTATCCCTGAATCTGAAGAAATATCTAATTTATTTTTCTTATTTTTTTCTTTTCAATATATCCCTCATACGTTCCACCGTTATTAAAAATACTCCTACCGTTTCCTTTTGTTAAGTTAACTAGGATTAAACTAGAGTTAAATAATAATCGGAATCGAAAATTATCAGATATACCTATTTTGCCCCTATCTACTAAAACATTGGTTTAGGGTTTAGGATTTAGGGTTTTAGGGTAGGGTTTTGGGTTTTGGGTTTTGGGTTTTAGGGTTTAGGGATTTAGGGTTTAGGATTTTTTAGGGTTTAGGATTTTTTAGGGTTTCAGATGTTTTTATTTAATTTCAGATGTTTTTATTTAATTTTTGCATTATTATTGTGCTCTGAAGGGTATATTTTAAGGGTAAATACGAAAACTATTGAAAATTTTAAGGGTACATAAGAAAAGTTGATTATGGTAGAAGGGTATATTTGAAATGGCAAAAACGTAATTTTACACAGATAACGGCAGCTCCAAATAGTATACTAACAGAGTTTAACTTCAGGAATATTTTGGAAAGAAGTTGGAACGTAAGAAAGATAGTTTTAATATTAGCCTTCTAAAAAAAATAAATTTGAAAATCAAAAAATTTTTAAGGGTATATAAAAAATTGCCCCTAAGATATATACTCTATTTTGTAATGTATCAGTAAACATTGATCATACCAATTTTGGTGCAACTTAGTGGTATATTTTGGTACAACTTAGTCAATAGGGATAGGGATAGGAATAGAAATTAATGAAAAGTAATCATTGAAAACGAAATGATAAAGAACTTTAATTTGTTTGATTCAAATTCTAATCGAAATGATGTTTAAATTAAAATTCAAAAAAAAAAAAATTGCTTAAGATTTAAATTTACTATTCAAATACATAATCAAAATTTGAATCTAAATTTACAATTCAAATTAGTTAAATCCAAAAGTAAAATTTAAATTTAGAACTAAATTCAAATATCAAACTTATATTAGAATTTAAACTTGAACTTGAGAAATTAAAAATTAAAAATTGAATTCATAATTCAAATACAACTAGAAAACTATAATTTAAAATTAAGTATAGATTAATATTTGAATTTAAATTATTTGCAAAAAAAAAAAAAAAAAAATCTTGCTAATTTTTTGCCAAACAGTTTTACAAAATTATTTCAGAAAATTAATTTTTATCTAAACTCAGCCGAACGCTCTATGAATTTATAACCAAAATCAAAATTTCAAACTAAAATTAATTTTGTAAAAATTATTTTTTTCAAAATTTAGGCTAAATGAATCCTAATTCTCATTCCAAGCAAACCCTTCAGTTGGCACTCCCTATAAAACGAGCCGTCTAATATCTGCCGGATAACTGAAGATTGACAGAAGGTCTCTAAGGCCCATTTGGTATCTGGAACTAGGGGATAACCCCTAGTCCCAGGTACTTATATCCAAACAAAAATTTGAGGGGTGGAAACAAACTGTTCCTATCCCAAACGGGTGCTTGTTCCCACCCCCAGGTGGAACAACTCCACTTTCCCCTGCTGTTTTTTCTTTTTTTCTTTTTTTCTTTTTTTTTTCTTTTCTTTTTTAAAAAAATTAAAAAATTTTAAATTATAAGATATTTAAATTTATAAAATTTAAAATTTATTTTTTTAATTTTATAAATTTTAAAATTTTTAACTTACTTTTTAATAAATCTAAAAATATAATTTTTTATATTTTTTTAAAAATTTATTAATTTTAAAATTTTTAAATTTATGCAAATTTTTTTAAATGTATACTAATTTTAAAATTAAAATTTTTGCTTCTACTTTTGTAATTTTTTGAGATAATTAAAATTAAAATTTTTAACATTTATAAATTTTTAAATTTTAAATTTTATAGCTTTTAAAATTTGTAACTTTAATTTTTAATAAATTTATCAATTTATAAAAATTTAAATTTTATTATTTTTACAATTTATACAAATTATTAAATTTTTAATTTTAATTTTTAATTAATAATTCACCAAATTTTTAAAATTTTTAAATTATAAATTTATATCTATTTTTATATATAAAATTTTGAATTTTAAAAAAATTATAAATTTTAATTATATCATAATAAAATAGTCAATAAAAATTTATATCCCCTCTAACCTTTTTATTTCTCTTTAATTTACCAAACACAATAATCTTTATACCCGGTATAATTTTTATACCCACCCAAATATAAATTAACATTAGTTACTGTTAATACCATAACTTATACCTATTCCCGATATAATCAAATTTTTTTTATACCCGAACCAAACGCAGCCTAAATAATGAAAAGTAGTCTGAAATAAAGATTTTTGCTCAATGTAAAACCACCATATTTTTTACCTTTCTTTCCATTTCCATCCTTTATTGCTTTCTTAGGAATATCTTTTAATTTGAAGAGTTTTAATCCTTAGTTCTTTGTAATTTGAGCTCAAGTGCTTTGCAATCGATCCTTGTAACATTCCTCACCTTGATTAATGAAAATATATTTAGTTCAGCTCTAGGTTTTCAGCCAAATTCATTTGAAAGCTTTTGAGTTGAACTTATATCACGCATTGAGAAAGAATTCAGTTGAATCGATCCCTTCTTAATCTTTTCAAGTGCAGAAATATAAATCGTAAGGAATTTTGACTCGGTCAAGAGTCCAAAATTTCGGTTTGACGCAAACACCTTCAAACCAAATATGCCCTAACTAGTTCATCAAATAATTTATAAATCAAATTTCATACTTTTCGGCCAATTGAATTCTATACTTGGGGAAGTAACATATTTGCAAATTAAAAAGTGAAAAACAAATAACATTCTTCTTTGTATTTTGACTTGGAAGTGAAGGAGTTAATTAGAAGAGAGTGTTAGTAAAGATCAACAAAGAACTAGTAGATAAAACAGAGAAAAAAATAACTTAAAAAATGCTCTCTTTGTGATGTAGCACATTTATAATTTATACTGTAGAGTAATAAAGAATAAAGATATTGATTATAGAATTTAATTTTGTAATTCAGTGTGAAAAAAAATAAAGAAAAAAAAAAATGTAAGTCTCATATGTAGCGTGGCAACGATCGAAATCAAAATAAATTGTATTCAAAACACACATAATTAAGATGTGTAGATATTGAATAAAATGAAGTACAAAAGAAAAATTCAAGTCGTAACACAATAAGATTTATCTAGTTCATCCAAATCGAATTATATCTACGGCACAGAAAATGCAAACCTACTATCAAATAAAAAAAATTATAAAAGTCAGTTAGAAATTACTACTGCATTACAATAGGCATATGTGTTGGCTATTTATGTATAGGTTAAAATAAGTCTAATTTTCTGTCCTGTGATAATAGGTCCAGGAGACTAATAAGTTAAGTTGGGTGAGCCCAATAAGTTGAGTGGGCCTGCGGTCCACAATAGACCTAACGGCAAGAGATCCAACAATAGACCTAACGTCCAGATGGGTTGAGTCCGGTCGAGACCCGTGGGCGCTGTGTCTGTACACTTTAACTGAATTAATTGCGTATTTCTAACCGCTCGAACTTTTGGGATTAATGGTTAGCACCAATGATCCAACAATATAAACTTTAATTGGAAAAATTTTTTTTGCTAGATTTTCTTTGTAGCTCCTACCGATTTCGCGAATTCCGAGAACGGGATGCTTTTTAAGTCAAGCAAGAATAACAAAGATCGAGCTCCTTATCCAACACTCTCTCCACCTCTCTCTCCTTTACACCAAGGAATAGAACATTAGAGAGTAATTTGGGAACTCTTTCTCACTCAATGAGAACACATCTCACACTATATATAACCCAATTTGTCAAAGGGTCAACTAGAGCCCAAAATCAATTAGCAACGAGAGCACACTTCATGGGTTATTGAATCAAATTCAAAATAAATCAAATAGACTAATAGATGAATTTGATAGCACCAAACCCAACCCAACATCGCAGATCAGGATTCGAACCTGCTCATGCAGCGAAATATCATTATTTATAGAAAAATGGAAACTGGGATTTACTATAAATAACATCATCCACAAGTAATTCTATTAAACTTGATATTTCATACATTTAGAAGTGCTTCATAGCTAGATCTTATACATATAAGTTACCTAATGACTTCACTTATAGTACTGCACCCACAAAGCCATACCAGATATATATTTATATATATACACATTGTTGCACTACGCTCTACGTATTGCATTTTGCTCTCAAGCTGTAGGATATGAAGCTTCCATGGCGATGCCGCAGAGTCCTTCTTTAGAATTCACATCTCTTTCCATCCTTATGTATCCGTTCTCGCCCCACCATGAGCCCCACGAATTCTTAATAAGCCAATATTTGGTACCGTCGCTTGCCACGCCATAGCCCACTGCAGTAACCCCGTGGTCTAGATCGGTTCCACAGCTGCCTGTGAAGATGCCACTGCTGTACATCTGGAAGGTAGACCCACTGGCGTCTATGGCGACCGACACCGGCTGGTGGGCGACCGCCTTGAGAAGAGCGGACTCATCGTCCGCAGGCACGTTCTCGTAGCCTGAGATGGAGGCGGCCGCAGCCTTGCGGGTGTTGCACGCACCGTCTGCCCCCTTGTAGGGGTAGCTGGATTCGGTGGCTAGACCTCCGTTCTTGATGACGAAGTCGAAAGCCGTGTCCATTTGCCCGCCATCGCAGCCCTGGTCCCGGCCGTGCACGTCGCAATCCACGAGCTCTTGCTCGGATAAGGAGACTAGCTTGCCTGTTGTGAGCTGGGTGATCCCTTCCGTTGCAGCTACCGCGGAGAATGCCCAGCAACATCCTAGTTTTGTTACATGTATGATCAACAAATTAACAAGCAGGAATAAATAAATTAAGAACACAATATGATGCATCTTAATTTTACTGGTGGTGTAAGGCATAATTTATTTGACTCACCGCACTGTCCTTGATCCTTGACAGGAGTAACCGCGCCTTTAGCCCTCCAATCCATGCTCGCAGGCACTGCAGTAGCATTTTCAAACCTGAACTGCTTCGCTGCGCTCACCGCCGCGCCCGATTTCGGCCTGAAGCCGTTGTGCATGGCCCTGAACTCGTCGTTCGTCAGATCGGCAAACTGGTTCAACCCGAGCCTAAACTTGTGATTTCCTTCGTTAAACGTCTGAATCAGCTCAAAATTAGACTTGAATATCTCAAACCGTCTCTCCTTCTCCGCAGCGTCTTTGTACGCGCGGCCGTACTGCGCCATCCACTTCTCGTGCCTCTCTAACATCGACATCTCGCCGAGCTCTCGAGAAGCCGAGGCGAAAGAACCCCACACAGTTAGAAGAAGAAGCAAAGCCATGCAAAGGCCTTTGATCACGGGGAAAGCCATTGTAAACTAACAAGTCGATCTAATGCACACTTCCACAAGGGATCATGCATGGGTTTATATAGAGATCGGAGAGATGTGGGCTTACGTAGAACTCAAATTAATGTTTGGTTACTCGGGTGGAGGAATGGGACTTGTGCGTGCCGTGAAGTATGCTTAGTTTCGGTGTGTTGCCACATTTGAGAGCGATGGGTTTAATTAACTGCTTACATTTGGTTTTTATATAAGAGAGCTATATATTGGGAACTCGAGCTCCTTCAATGAATCTTTTGTTCTTTTCTCATCTTCTCTAAAACTCAAACTCGTAAAAAATTTCTCCTTACATGCACTTACATGCACCCGTACGTACACTTGGTGCATGCAATAAACCTTGGACAAGACTTTCTCTAACCTTCAATACGGACCAAATTTCACCATTTGTCCGTACTATTAATTAACCCAGAGGCTGCTACACAAATTAATCCACAAAATATTATATATATAACTCAACTAAAACTTATCCGATTCTAATTCAATTAGATTTTTATTTTAATTAATATTTAAATTTTAAATAATTTATTTTTAAAAATTTAAATATTTATTCTATAAATCTAAACAAATTCTAACAAATTTATAATATTCAACCGTTAATGATATGTAATCAAGAATATTGGTATATAGGTATATCGCTGTGTGATTTAATTATGAAATTGACTTTTTATCTCTGCCGCATGTATTGCTATAAAAATTTTAAAAATTACTATATATAATTAGATTATGCAATACTAAATATATACATAATATAATTTTCTTTCTTACATATATACTACTATGTCTCCCAATATAAAAGGGTTATATATATATATACATATATTTTTTGAGAAAAAGACAGCATGCTGCCGCTTCATTCATAACGCAATGAATTTAGTATCATACGTGGGGCAGTCGGCCACCGAAGTGGAACGGTCGGCCCCCGAAAGAATTAATAAAAAAAAAAAAAAAAATAGCTCACTGTTCTGCATCTTAAAAAACAACAATTCACTGTTTATCTAGACGCAGAACGAGATCCAATCCACACGTACGTCGAATATCAGCTAGCAGAACTCTAAGGCTTCGCTTCTTGTTTTCGAAGATTCTTCCGTTCCGTTCTAACCAAAGAGGTTATATATTTTGTAATTAAATAAAAATGGATTGTATATTTTGTAACTAAATAAAAATAATAAATTTTCTCCTTCTCCAATTTAATGGTATCAGCATGCCTTAAGGCTCATTTACATCAATTGATTAATTCTCTACTGGTGCAATCTTTAACCTAAAAGGTTTTTCATGGCAACCTACGCAACCTATGATGTCATCAGCACGAGCTTTTGCTCCCGTAACATCATTTTTACCCACCTTGACTCAACTTGACATTAAGTTGACAAGGTCAAATTATTGAGAATGGTCGGTTTGGGTTAAGCTTCTTTTCAGTGCACTTGATCTCTCAAGCTACATCGATGAAACTTAGCCTCCCACCGATAAGCAATAATTCCTTGATTGGATTTTCGCTGATTGTCATGCACGGGATATTATTTCTTCTTCAATAGATATTGACATTCGAATGCAGTTGGTGAGTCTCACGACCGCATATGAAATGTGGGTTCATATTCAAAAGCTATATATATCAACGTTCCAGCCACGCACAATCATATGCATGCGGAATATCATGACTCTTAATTCCTAGCCTATCAAGGTGATCGAGCGTTTAATTCAAGAATCTTATTCATTTATGAAAACTCATTCACGTCGATCGGCCATGATGGAGGAATCTCTCAGCAAAATATGTTCTGCTTGTGAATGCTCTACCAAAACTAAATCGAACTCGAGATCAACGACACATTTTTCATTTTCTCATCCGAATCCGACAAGAGTTTGAGTCGCTGCGGGGTTAATTAGCTTCTCCACCGATCACCTTTTCCTACGCTTGATGCTGCATTAGTTAGATTGATCATTGCAGAAGAAACTCGTTTAAGAGTTTTAGGTTTTGCAAAGCTTGGAAGTCAACAATTCCAATTTTCTTTGCCATAAGGGTTGTCTTATGATCCCTTCTTCAAGAAAGATAAACGCCGCATTCAACGTCGGTACTGGGCATTCTATTAATGATTGTCGTAAGAACAAAACAAGCTGAGACGTTTCGACAATTCTTTGTACCTTTTGTTTTCACTTCTTGTTTTGTGCAGGATCATCATACCGAAAAACTGATCGGCTAGGGCTATAGGCGCGATGGTTTATACTACATGGAGTTCTTGCATCTTCCATTGCTTCTTTCACCTCCTAAGGTTACGTTGCTATTGCCTTTTCACCAATTGATTTTTGGCGTCGTCGATTAGGTCGTATTTTCAAAGAGTGTCTTTCTTGTCTTATTCGTAGTGGTGTATTAGGGCATGTTAGTCATGATATTGAGTTTTCATCTTGTATGGATTGCTAATTATCTAAACAATCAACTAGACCTTTTTCTTTAAGTGAATCGATTTCAAGTCACTCTTTTGATTTAATTTATTTAGAAGTTTAGGGGCTAGTTCTAATTCCTGCTCATACTGGGAATAGATATTATGTGGTATTCATTGATAATTATTCTCGATATGCATGAGTATACTTTATGCATAATCACTTTGAACTTTTCAAAGTTTATTGAGATTTTTCTAAAATGATAAAAAAGACATTTTAATGCTATTATAAAATATATATATATATATATATATATTCTGATATTGGTGGTGAGTAGTATCTTTCCAAAGAATTTTGAGATACTCTTTCCCAGAATGATACTTTACCACAACTCTCTTATCCTTATGCATACTAACAAAATGGCCTTGCTTAACACAAGCATAGGCATATTATGGAGACTGTTTGTTCTCTTTTGATTTCTATCTATGTTCCCCGTTATTTTTGGGGCGACGTTGTTTTCATAATAATCTACATCATAAAAATTATGCCTCTTCTGTTCTCTCTGGTGTCTCTTCTAGTGAATCACTTTTTTCTAAAGCACATATATACACTCATCTTCGTATTTTTTGTTGTACTTATCCCGTTCTACTATCACCACATGAAAATAACCAAGTTTACTCCGAATTCTGCTATATGTGTTTTTCTTGGATATAGTTTTAAGCACAAAGGATACAAATGTTATGATCTAGTTACTAGCCATCTTCGTCTATCACAACATGTTGTCTTTTTTGAAAATCTTTCTTATTATGCTCACGCACAATCCATAACTCTATCGCCATCTTCTATTATTGATTTCTCTTTTCTTGAACTTCGACACCATTCCACTAATAGTAATCTTTTATCTTCTAACACTACGACAAAATTAGATTATAGGAACACATTTTTTATGGCACTTATGTACAAGTGTTCTATCTATATTCAAAATTAAGTTATAGGGACACATTTTTTAAATACATTATAATAATGTGTCGCTATACACACTGGTGACTGCATATATAGCGGCACTAATAATAAGTATTATTAGTGTCGGTATTTTTGCCAGCGGCACTTTTTTAAGACTTTAGAAACACTTAAAAATGTCACTATAGTATAATTTTATTGTAATGTAAGCCATCCTTATGTGACTCTAATGATGCACCTGATCGTAGCCTAGCTCCTTCCAACAGCACTCCAAGTGATGTTCCTGCTCATTTAGAGCGTCGATATCTGACTCAGATACACCGTCCTAAATAATTTTTTGGTTGTGTGGCTTCTACCTCTTTTTCTCCAAAATTTCAAACATTTCTTACTACACTACACAATAATCAAGAACCTACTACCTACCGCCAAGGTAGCCGAATTCCTAAATAGCAGAAGGCTATGACAGAGGAGCTATCAACCTTAAAACAAATAGTACTTAGGAACTTGTACCTTTGCCTTCTGACAAGATTCCAATCAGTTGTTAATGGGTCTTCAAAATCAAAACTCGCTCTGATGGATCAATTGACCGCTATAAAACTCGGTTGGTTGCCCGCGGCTTTTCCCAAGAACACGGAATTGATTATGAGAAAACGCTTGTTCCAATTGCCAAAATGACATCAGTTTGAACACTTATTGCTATTGCTGCTTCTCATAATTGACCACTCTACCAACTTGATGTTAAAAATGCTTTCCTTCATGGCGATCTTCAAGAGCAAGTGTATATGGAGCCTCCGCCTAGTCTTTCTCGTTACCAAATCATGTGTACTTTCTTCGACAAGCAATTTATGGCCTAAAGCAAGTTTCACGTGCTTGGTTTGAGAATTTTTTTTTGGCGATTATGTCGATCGGATTTGTAAAGAGTGAAATTGATCATGTTATATTCACATATACATAATTCGTCAATCATACTATTCTTCTTTTTTATGTCGATGATATGATCATGACAGATGACGATCCAATTCATATTTAGTCCATCAAGACTCATCTTCAAAAACAATTTGAGATGAAAGAACTTGGGCCATTTCGATATTTCTTACGAATAGAGGTTGCATATAGTCCCCGTGGATATTTATTATCCTAACAAAAATATATTACCGATTTGCTCTCTCGAGTATTACAGATGAGAATCATGCCAACACACCAATGCAACTCAATCAAAAACTTACACTAGATATGACACGCCCCAGAGTCGAAACTGCGATCGGGGCCCGCCAACAAATCCGCCGCCCATACGGAAAGCCCCGTATGGACGAAGCGTCTAACCTGCAAAAGATAATACTACAGCTATACAGATATCAGAGCTGAAAAGTATATTACAGAAATAAGATAATACATCTCCAAATAGTACAAGTCTGAACCTCACAATACATAAGTCTCTCAAAAATAAAACTCTCAAAAGTAACTATCTACTATAATCCAGCAGACTGTACTACAAAGCTCTAAAAAGGGTACCACTATACTCTAAGGACCGGTAGGGAACTAGCTCGCGACTCCCTCACCTCGAACTACTGTCTCCGCTCGAATAGAAGTCGGAACAGCTACCTCGGAAAAATATGTCACCACAGCGGGTGTGAGAACTACACCGTCACGTAGTTCTCAGTAGGTACCGCAACCAAGCCCGACGGTCTGCCCACTAAGTCTACTAGAGGCATAAGATAGCATGAAAACTAAAATAATGTAAAGATAAGCTGGAAAGAAATCTACAGCTATCATGCCTCTATCTACAATGCTCAAAGGGTGATACAGATGAAAATGATACATCGACTCTAACCCAATATACTTAATCAACCCAATCACAGTAACTGCCGCATAGGGTCCAGTCAAATCTGCGCCCAACTACTGCCATTATATCCACGGAGGACTGGACTTACGTAGGGCGTCCCACACGAACTGCGTCGACAAGTCGCGATAGCAAAGTAACAGGCCCAGCTCCGGAGCGGGACTCAAGAGGCGCGACCCCACCGAGGAAAGTATCCGCGCATCTCTGTCGAGCTCAATATGGCTCATACATGCTATAATCCAAATCCACGATCAACAAGATCGACAATAACAAACATCACATCTCTAACTCACGAGCTGGAAATACTCGACAGCCAGGGCCGCCGTCAACCCAACGGCTCCCCAAATAGGACATCAACTCAACATGGAAACTCACTAGCTGGGTATACTCCACAGCCGACAACAATGAAGGGTCTGAAAACCCCAAAAGACTAGATAGAACCTACAACCCAAATCAAACAAGAACGGGCTCTATGCATAGCCTCTCGTTGTTCTCGACTCAAAGAAAAAGGCAGCCCTTAGAATCCAGATCACTCGAACTCTCTCTGGTGAAGAAGTTTATAGAAAAGGTGATATTTATTATCGAAAACCATTTTCACTCGAACCCACGCGGGGTGAGAACTAAAAGTAGTTCCTTTTTGTAAAACCATCTTGATTTAAGGAAACTGTTACGGATTTTGTTTTGGCGCATTTCGTGAAAGTGTTAAGTCTTGAAGATTGAAGATGAATGAAGTTTGGATCATATACCTCAATCTCAAGAAAGAAGAATTCAAAAGGATCAGGTAAGTTTAACTAAATATTTTTGGTGATCCGAATACTTCTTGTAGTGTAGAAACACTTGGAAGAATTTTTTATTGCATAAAAATCAAGAACTGAACATGGGACATGTTCAGGATCCGGATCAGACAGTCCAATCCGGATCCCGAAGGGTGCTTGTTCATTGGCAAATCCGATCCGGATCAAAGTCCATTTCGATCCGGATCCCGAACATGGGAATTTGCTGGAATACATGAACGATCCGGATCGTGCATTACAATCCGGATCCCGAACCCTGTTTTACTGGAATTGCCTGACTCGTTACGACGATCCGGATCACAGTTAATCCGATCCGGATCGCCGTCGTGAAAATTTCCAGAAACGGACAGTTTTTTATCCTTATCTTCTTCCTAGGGTTTCTAACCTATATATAGACCCTATGATTCTTTTTCTAGGGTTAATCCACATAATCCACATAATCCACATACAAGCCGTCATCTTTTATACGGCCTAAGATCCACATATAGAGAAGAAAGGAAATCATTAGATATTACCCTATGTTTCTTCATCTATATTGATTAGTTTGATTCTAGGTTTTCATACTCACATCTTGAGTTGAATCAAACTAATGAATACTTAGATGGTATTTCCTATCTATCTTTGATCTAAGTATTCGGCGGATCATCACCACCGAAAAACAACGATTTACCCCAAAATCGGCGCGTGGACTCGCGTGGCCTTGTGGATTCAAGGTGCAACCGCTCTCGTGGATTCGGAGCGAGGTACGTTCGTGGATTCGAAGCGTGCTACTGGGTGAAGACCGTGGATTCGGTCAGACGTCGTGGACTCGACGTTGGACGCCGTGGATTCGGCGTTGGACGCAGATCGTGGATTCGTGAAGCGTTGCGGAGCGAGCGGAGAAGATCAACTAGGAGCGTATGGAAAAGGTTGAGTCGTCTGTGAGTACGGTATATCACCTTGTACGTGTTTAATTCTAGTGGATTTCACCGTGTTATCGGTCCCGTGGTTTTTTACTCCGGTTTGGAGTTTTCCACGTAAAAATCTTGCGTGTTCATTTATATTTCCGCATTGGGTTTTTAATTGCGCAATGATTTTTTGAGTGTTTATTGTTTACACCTATTCACCCCCCTCTAGGTGTTTTTTCCCCTATTTAGATCCATTATTACATATAACCCAACAAGTGGTATCAGAGAGGGAATAGGGTTGTAAATAATGGTTGGAGGTGGAAACATCAACAGACCCCCATTCTTTGATGGAACAAATTATGCGTACTGGAGAGTACGGATGAAAGCCTTTTTAATTTCCATCGACGAACGGGTGTGGCAATCAATTGAATTAGGATGGACTAATCCAACTAAAATTATTGCTGATGTTCGCACCATCAAACCTAGGTCGAAATGGACCAAGGAAGAGTTAGATTCATCTTCTTACAATGGCAAGGGAATTAATGCTATTTTTAATGCCTTATCTCAAACTGAATTCTCTCGCATCTCGGCATGTGAGACTGCGAAAGAAATCTGGGATGTTCTTCAGGTTACACATGAGGGAACTAACCTCGTGAAGATTCAAAAGCTGCAAATGCTTACGAGCAGATTTGACTCTATTTTCATGGCAGAAAATGAATCTTTCACGGACTACTATACACGATTGTAAGACATCGTAAACTCATGTGCTAACCTGGGAGAGAAGATTCCAGAATTTAAGGTTGTAAGAAAGATCTTAAGAACTCTTCTTGAATGATTTCGCCCAAAGGTTACAGCCATTGAAACTATTAAACAACCGGACGAAATGCGTGTAGAAGAATTAGTTGGTTCTTTACAAACTTATGAAATGACATTTCCTACTAACTATTCTTCGGGAAAGGCATCCTCTTCTAAGTCTTCAGGTTATGCTTTGAAAACAACAAAAGAAGAAGACACGGATTCATCCTCCTCAGACGATGATGAAAACCTATCTATGGAGGAATTTGAGAAGCAGCTCGCTCTCTTGACAAGGAAGTTTCGCCGCAACTTTCGAAGGGGTAATTCAAGTAAAACTCCATCCTTCGGAAAGTCGAAGAAAGGCAAGGGTATTTCAAGTTACAAGTCAAGAAAGTAAGAGAACCTTTCAAAGGATAAGAAAAGTTCGGAAGGACAAGTCCAATGCTTCAAGTGCCGAGGATACGGCCATATCTCAACGGAGTGTCCAACTAAGAATCCGTCGAAGAAGAAAGCGATGCAAGTTGTCACCTGGGATGACAACTCAACGTCAAATGAGTCATCCTCAAGTGATGAAGAAGAAAGCGCAACGGCATTCCACGCGTCCACATCTTCACCCTTCATGTGCTTAATGGCAAGTACTTCAGATTCATTGTCCAACTCCTCCCGAGTTGAAAAAACTGCAACGGATGATGAATCAAGTAACTCTGAAGGTGAAGATTTTGTTTTAGCCTACCACAGACTTTTACGGGATTCAAAGAAACTGGCTAAACAAAACAAGGGGTTGAGAGGGAGATTACAGGATCTCGAAGAAGAAGTAAAAATGGTAACTTCTCTCTCGATCGATCTTGAAGTGGAAAGGGATAATCTGATAAAAGCAAATGTTTCCCTTCAAGAGTCCAATGAGCAATTCGAGAAGAATTATATAGATATGGTGAACAAAGCGAATTACTTCTTGAAGCTCAACGGCGAGGCTCGACAAGAAAAATTGGAAATGACAGAGACCATTCTCCAACTAAAGGATGACTTAAAGAGATTTACTTCTGGAAGGAGTAAGTTGGATAAGCTTATTGGTCTTGGTCAAACAAATCGGTTCGGCCTCGGGTACACTCAAACTGGAAATAGTCCAAGTTCGAGTGGGACAGTTTTTGTGCCTCAGTCGGTATCTCCTCCTCCGACACCGGAATTCACGACAAACAACGACAACAAGCCTACTCTTTTCTCTTCGGGATTGTCAAGCTCAAAGGTATGTTTTCGTTGTGGTATTTCAGGGCACATAAGGAGATATTGCAAGACAGGAGCCAAACGCTCAACTCAGACATTTCTTGCAACGACTACCAAAAGGGTGATTCCTCAGAAATCAAATGCAAATCATTCAAAGGAAAAGAGACTTGGTAGTTCACCGCGCAAGACGACATCATCAAGGAGCAGCAATCGATCTAACAAGACGCCTTCACCTAGGAGAATAACCTCACGACCATTACCGACGCATTCCAAAAGGTTTTGGGTGCGCAAAGGTGAAATCTTCCCTTGTCTTGTTACTAATGTTTCCTTGCATGCATATGATAATTCGTCTTGGTATCTGGATAGCGGTTGTTCCCGTCACATGACCGGTGACAAAAATAGTTTTCAAAACTTTGAGAAAATCTCCGGAGGACTCGTTGTTTTCGGAGACGGTCGATCTTCCAAAATTGTTGGAAAAGGAACAGTAGCTATTCCAGATGGCCCGATTTTGAAAAACGTGTTATTTGTTGATGGCCTTAAGACTAACCTCATTAGCATAAGTCAACTATGCGACAATGGTTTTTCAGTTAACTTTTCATCTGTTGAATGTGTTGTAACTGATAAGAACCATGTCTTCTTTTTAAAAGGGGTTAGATCTGAAAACAATTGCTATGTTGTTCCTAATAAAATTTCAGAAAAATATAACCTAGTTTCTTTGGATAATGAAACACTTTGGCATGAAAGACTAGGTCACATAAATTTTAAAGAACTAGCAAAGATTTCAAATAAAGACGTGGTTAAGGGGGTTCCTAAACTTCTATTTAAAAACAACATTGTGTGCGGAGGCTGTCTTAAGGGAAAACAATCAAGGGCTGCACACAAGAACCTGAACCACGTTGGTACCAAACGGCCCTTGGAATTACTGCACATGGATTTAGTGGGGCCGACCCATCAACCATCCTTGGGAGGTAAATGGTATATTTTCTTATTGGTTGATGATTTCTCTAGGTTTTCATGGGTAGCATTTTTAAAAGAGAAAGCTGATACGTTTGATTCTTTTCATGAGATTTGCCATCGTATTATGATTGAAAAGAATGAAAAGATCATTCGTGTTAGAAGTGATAGAGGTGGAGAATTCATTAATTCCAAATTCATTGATTTTTGCACTTCCAACGGCATAAAACATGAATTCTCGGCATCCTATACACCTCAGCAGAATGGTGTTGTTGAGCGCAAAAACAGGGTTGTTCAAGAGATGGCGCGTGTGATGCTTCATAGCCGGAATTTACCGCTATATTTTTGGGCTGAAGCTGTGAACACCGCTGTCTATGTCATTAATCGAGTGTATTTGCGCCCAGGAACTTTAAATACACCATATGAGCTGTGGTTTAGTAGAAAACCGGATATCAAATTTTTTCGTATCTTTGGGAGTCGATGTTTTATTTTGCGTGATCGCGAAAATCTTGGTAAGTTCGATTCTCGAAGTGACGAAGGGATCTTTTTGGGTTATTCTACAAATAGCAGAGCATATCGGGTATTTAACATGGAATCTAAAACGATTGTAGAATCTATAAATGTTAAAGTAGATGAAGCTTTTCACTTTGCATCTGAAAAATCTACCCTCGATATCTCTCTTGATGATGATACACCTGCCAATGCATCTTCTCATAACAATTCTTCCAATAATAATGATGCATCTAATGGCTCTTCAAGTTTATCTGATGTGCAGGAATCATCTCATGTACCTCCGAGTACTCCGTTACAACAAACGTTACGCATCTCCAAGGATCATCCTGAATCAAACATCATTGGAGACCCACAAGAAGGAGTCAAAACTCGGAGACAGTTGGTTTGTGGATTCGCTTGCTACGTTTCCTTGATCGAACCAAAGAACATCGATGAAGCTCTTCAGGATGACTACTGGATTAAAGCAATGCAGGAAGAGCTTCATCAGTTTGAGCGAAACAAAGTCTGGAAATTAACAAAGCCTCCAAAACAACACAATGTGATAGGTACCAAATGGATTTTCAAGAATAAGAAAAATGAAGATGGTACCATCATCAAGAACAAAGCACGTTTAGTTGCTCAAGGCTACTCTCAAGTAGAAGGTATATACTTTGATGAAACTTTCGCCCCTGTAGCTAGACTCGAGTCCATTCGTATATTATTCGCGATAGCTTGTCATTTTAAAATAAAATTGTTTCAAATGGACGTTAAGAGCGCGTTTTTAAATGGGTTTTTAAATGAGGAAGTTTATGTGGCTCAACCGAAAGGTTTTGTAGACTGTAAACTACCTAACCATATTTTTCGTTTGAAAAAGGTTCTTTACGGTTTAAAACAAGCACCGCGAGCATGGTACGAAAGGTTGACAAAGCACCTATTGGATAAGGGCTATACTCGAGGGGGAGCTGACAGGACTCTCTTTGTGAAGCATTATCAGAATAACTTCATTGTAGCACAAATCTATGTCGATGACATTGTATTTGGTGCGACAAGAGATAATGATGCTTCTAAATTCGCTGAAACCATGGAAAGCGAATTTGAGATGTCAATGATGGGCGAATTGACTTATTTCCTTGGATTGCAAGTGAAACAGAGTGACGAAGGCATCCATTTGTGTCAATCCAAGTATGCTTTGGAGTTGGTCAAAAAGTTTGATCTAGAAAATTGTAAAGATTTTCCAACTCCAATGGGAACTAGCAATAAAGGATTAGGAAGTGAATCCTTTTGTGAGAATGTAGACGAGAAACTTTATCGGAGTATGATTGGAAGTCTACTTTACCTCACGGCTAGTCGCCCGGATATATCTTTTGGTGTTGGGATCTGCGCGAGATATCAATCTGCACCAAAGGAGGTTCACCTGAAAGCGGTGAAACGGATCATCCGATACATTAAGGTAGCGTTTGGTTCGGGGAATAGGAAAATTTTGTTATACCGGGGATAGGTATAGATTCTGGTATTAGCAGGAATTGGTGTAAATTTGCGTTTGGTTGGTTTTATGAGTTATACCGGGATTAAAGGAAATTGTGTTTGGTAAATTATATAGGAATAAGGAGAATAAGATGAATAGGAAAAAATTGTGTTTGGTTGAGTATAGAGGAATAAGAAGAATTGATAAGTGATAAATTTGTATATTGACTATTTTGCCCTTTATGATATAATTTATAAATAAAATAATTTATTATATTAATCAACCTAATAATAAATTTAAAATATTATTTAAATTTGTAAAAAATATTTAAAAATATATAATAAATAAATAAAAGTACTTAAAAATTATAGAAAATTATATATTAAAATATTTAAAATGTTTGATTGTTTATCATTTTAAAACCATTAATCAAAAGATAAGCAAATTTTAATTTTTTCCTTTTAAAATTTTGTATCATTCTTAAATATTTTTAAATATTTTTATACTTTTTTAATATTGCCCCATTTATAGGACCAACATAATAATTAGCAGATTCAATCACATACAATTCAGTCCATTATGGTCATAAAGATCAGAAAATAATAACTCATTTACATACAATCCCATTGTAATCATATTTCAGTTCAATACACATCAGAAAAGTCCATTACATACAATCCCATTGTAATGATAATTCAGTTCAATACACATAAGAAAAAGTCCTTTACATACAATCCCATTGTAATCATAATTCAGTTTAATACACATATAAGAAGAGTCCTTTACATAATGCAGTTCATACATAACTTTACAATCACATTGTAATCATACAATCACATATATTACACATTTCTTACATTGCACCAACATCTCAGGGCGACATCCCTGACCGTTCTTGCAGGCAGCATTGATGCTATCTTGATATACTTCATTATATTTGGTTCATGAGCGTGCCTGAAATAGTTATGAAAGAATCGATAAGCAAAGAATAATCGAATAGCACAAGCAGTAGATAATGGCATCTATCATATCACAGCATATCCGATATAGTTAATGGAAGAATCACAGCATATTTGTGATTGATACAATCAGACTCGACATTAAGAACGCATCAAATCACATAGAATCGAATTTTGCGGGACATTTATAACATCTCTATATTCATTAAAGTCAAAATTTTGACAGCGAGACAAGCTAGATGACAATCAAAATATTTTAGAGAGGATCAATCTTCGTGATCCTCAACATTATGCATCTTCTAGGTGAGGAGCTATTTAACCAATTCATGAAACAAAGCATAATTGAACTTGTTTTTTCACCTTTTCAATCATCTACCGACACCGGCATCAGAATAACAAAAACAACGATGAAACCGAAAGTAAATGGCATTCAATAATAAGCACCAACACATCAGGACAAAGGTGCGAAGTCTCATAGAAATTTATCGCATACGTGATGAGGCCCTCCTTCAATATGGCCAGTTCATATGGAGACCAATAGGTGGGCGACGCTGCGGCATGCTTGTACTTGGGCATCAAGCCAGGAAGAGCATTGCTCGAAGAGCGCGCGGATGGACTACTAAACACAGGCATATTATTACCTGTAGTTGGGTTACCGGAAAAATACGTCCCACCGGAGTTTCTATTACCATCTGAGATGCTCATAAACCCAGCGGCTATCACTGCGCCGCTGTGAGTAGCCTCTGACTGGAAAGAAACCAGGTTGTGATCATAGTTTGACGACGAGATCAAACCCTGGTGAAACCCCGCGCTGTAATCGGCCATGAGCAGCATTGACTACACGAAGATGTGATCTGGAAGAGAGTTAATCTCATCAATTGCCCTGTTCTTTGTTGAATCATATACGAAGATCAAATTTTGCAGCGAGATGAATTATACCCAGTAGAAGAATCCAACAAATAGCAGCGAAATTTGGTATTCGTCGTGATGTCACAGATTATGCATGACAAATCACGCCGAAAAGATCTCTATGCTTTCACCCTGCATGAACACAAAATTAACAAATTTCCACTCAGTGATAAGGAATTCACGAAACAACCATAATCAAATCGCCCAAAAACAGTAATCAGGATTAAAACTACACACCACCCACGAAAAACCCACCTCGGAAAACAGATCCAAAACTCAAATCGCCGAAATTCCACGCGCCGACGGAGAGATCAGAGGCGGAAACAAAGACGAAATCGAAAAAGATCACAACTTTTGGCCACATCAACTCCTCTGATCTGAGAGAAGAGGACCCGCGTAGGATCTAGCGTCTTTCTCACTCCACGCCCTTCTCATCAACCGCGCTGCTCCCAAATCAAAGGCCCTCACCGTTCTCCGAGCGTGGAGGGGCGAATCAACCGAATTCCACAAAAGAGAATCCCCCAAATTCGCGAATTAGATGCTCGAGTGCTCGAATTTGACCTAATTCCTCCTCTTTTACCTCTCCATAAGAACCCTAATTCTCTTTCTCCCTCGCGTAGTGCCCATATCCCGTTCCCACTTCCACTCTCGCGGAGGGGGTAGCCGCAGAGGGTGCCGCGGCGCGGAGAAGGTGCCGCAGAGGGAGTTGGCGCGGAGGAGATGTCACGCAGAGGGTCGCGCCGCGGAGAAGGGGCCGCAGAAGGGCGCGGCGCGGAGAGGGGCACAGATGGGAAGCAATGATGAGATGGAGGGGAAGAAGATGAAGGGCCGAGGGAGAAGATGGAATCCGAAGCACAGAAAAGCGCGGAGGAGTTGCCGCAGAGGGATCGGAGAGGTGAAAGGGTTGCCGGAGGGGGGCCGCGAGTGATGAAGAAACCCACTTCGGAAGCGATGAAGAGAAGAGGGGATGAAGATGAGCGTTGGGGAGAAGATGACTACCCAAGCAGAAAAGCCTGCAGAAAGCAGCTCTGGTTCTCTCGAACCCCGTGCCACACATGGGTTCCGCCCAATTCCAGCTGGGGGTGGGAATTCCAATTCCCACCCCCATACCCCCTATTCCAGATTAATTGGAATCCGAATTCCAACTATACTTATCCCCGTTTGGGTATGGAAACGGGGATAAGGGGGTTATTCCCCCCTTATCCCCGTTACCAAACGGGGCCAAAAAGTTGCAAACTTTTCGATACAACACAAAATAAATAATAATAATAATAATAATAAACAGAAAAGCAAAAAGAATCAAAACCGATCAAACTGTACCCACCTCAATTCTATCAAAATGAATTAAAGAGAGAGAGAGAGAGAGAGAGAGAGAGAATCGGGAATTCGATATACCTCAATTCGACAACAACACGATAACCGAGAGAGAGAGAGGAGAGAAGGGGAGCGAAGAAACCCTAGAGAGATGGAGAAGGAGAAGCGTGGCGTGGACTTGGAGAAGAAGCGATAGGGTTTCTATATATAGAGAGATAAGGGGGCCAAGGAAAGGAGGAAGCGTGGAGTCGGCGCTCTCTTTGCGATTTTACTTGCTGGTTATGGAAATCGTCGCCGGCTTCTTGTTTAGTGTTTGTTTGGCCTAGATTTTGGTTTGGCCAATATTATGAAGATATATATATATATATATATATATATATATATATATATATATATATATATATATATATATATATATATATAGAGAGAGAGAGAGAGAGAGAGAGAGAGAGAGAGAGAGTGAGTAGAGCTTGTATATTTTTAAAAGCACAAGATAAGCTATGCTTGTGAATTTTTTACTATTGAATAAAGTCAACTAAAGAGAGAAAAAAAAAAAAAGTAAATAGCACAAATCTCAATGCAAATCTAATGGTAAAAACTTCATAAGCATATTTTTACTTGTGCTTTTGAAAGCATATAATTTCTACTCTCTCTCTCTCTATATATATATATATTAGTTAGGATGGAATACTATTAATAGTACTGAGCTATTGATTCTATTAAGTTTTTAACCGTTAAATTAAAAAATGTGTGGTTGAGATGATAGTGGGCCCCTTGGATTTAATAGGTGGTTGGAGAAATAGTAAAATCTAACGGATGAAAATAATTAAAGGAGTTAATCTAAGAATATAAAACGTAATAGCACTAAATACTTGCTACTATCGATACTATAGTAGCCGGACTCTATATCGACAGTACCAAACATTTAGCGCTATCAAGTTTTCTACTATTAGATCAACCCTTTTAATTATTTTTATCGCTAGATTTTGATTTGAAAAATAAATTTCGGCTAAGAATTGTTAAGCATTTATCTGAATTTAGATTAAAAAAAAAAATTTGAAGAGATTTTTTAAAATTGTTTGGAACAAAAAATTTCCTTGTTTGTAAATAATTTTTTTTTAAAAATTTTATTTTAAAATAATTTACATTTTGAATTTAAATTTAAATTTTAAATTTTAAATTTGCACAAAAAAATAAAATTTTATATTTTAATTTAAAATATAAATTTGAAATTTACAAATTTAAAATTTGAATTTTAAAATCAAAATTTAAATTTTCAATTTAAAATTTAAAATTTAAAATTTAAAATTTAAGTTTTAAAATTTCAATTTCAATTTCAAATTAAATAAATTTCAAATTTCAAATTCTAAATTTATATTTTAAACATAAGATTTAAAAATTAAAATTCAAAAATAACATTTAAAATTTTGAAAATTGAAAATTGAAAATTAAAACTTATAATTTTAAATTTTTAAATTTTTAAATTTTTAAATTTTTAAATTTTTAAATTTTTAAATTTTTAAATTTTACCCTAATTTTTAATTTTAAAATTTTAAAATTTGAGATTTGAAATTTAAAATATAAAAATTAAATATCTAAATTTTAAATTTAAAAATTAAAATTTGAAATTTAAAAGGTAAAATTTCA